>JABCPU010000619.1:0-34913 GCA_016800925.1 Suillus spraguei | reverse complement strand
AAAAGCCCGTCATGCTAATGGGTCGAGTAACACTGAACTTGCACCACCATAAGGAATCAGAATGGTCAATTGTGAAGATAATAGTATAGCAGTATACATGGTAGCACAAGATCGTCAATCAATAGTTGTATGCTGCGAGAGGTGACAGACGCAGCTCGGTGACCGATAAGAGCACGAAGCTCGAGCTTGCCATTCTAGGATACTTCTCACGCCCTTGCAAGTGGAGAGTTGAGTTTACTGTCAGACACGTCGTCTAGATCATTATAGCAGAGGCACCATGCTACACAGTCGTATTTGAAGATTTCACAAGAGCTCATCCACGCAGGAACTTGGGATGTCTCTCGATAAAAATACTGATGAAAGAGAGACGTTACGCAGGATTTAATATAGTGCCGACGGCTAATGGGAACCCTCAGGTCTGCTCCTTGATCTTTCCTGTAGACTGTATGATGCCAATTATACAAAATGCAGGAGCAAAAGCTTTGTTTTATCAACACTTTTATTGCGAAGTGTATTCAAGCCTTACCATGATGAGCACAGGAGATTATGATTATTCTCGGCGTGTGCGTGTATCTTCCGTTATCCTCCTGCTGCACATATACTCACCTTGCCTAGAAATGACATCCGAAGGGCGTACGTCACTGTGAACTAATATTGGGTGACCCGGAGTACAGGCAACTTCTAATCTAATCAGCCCATTGCAAGTTGGTGGTTGGCAAGTCTTCTGAGGTGGCTGCAAGTGCTTTCCACGCACTCATGGATCAATCCCTCGGAGACTCGAACAACCCCTTTGCGCTAGATAATGTGGCATTTTTTCCCCACCGAAGTCCCGCACCTCTGGTAGCTCATATGCGGAAGCTCATCCTAATTCTAACAGAAATCAAATCTGGCAAAAGCTTCCGCGGCATTCTACAGATCTTTGGTGGGTACGACGTCGAAGGCTTGTCAGGCATCCAGGCCATGTTCCAGGACATCCGCAAAGTGGTTGGCGGAGCACTTTAGATGACTATCTTTGACTCATGCCGCCAGTCAATATCAATCATGAAGCATGACCAACGCGCACTGTCAAGTCAGCGCTCCTTCAGGCAGAATTACTAATCACTATACCAGGCACATCAACGGTTGCCTTGCATCGATTAACTCACACGTTAGCCACGAGATTCAGAATAGCGCAGACCGTTCCTTTAACTTTCTTATTTTCACAGGCCCTTACATCTCCTTGCGTGGGGTTTACATAAATTCTGGAACGCATATAGCTATTAATGCAATTGGCCGCCCAGGCGAATCCGATGTGAAGCCATATCTTGGTTCCAAGCAAGAAGAAGCAAGACTTCCAGATAACAGCAGTGGGCACTGTATCACTGGGATCCAAATGCTGCATGATGTCGAGTGGTTCTTGAGAGAAAGTTATGTGCGACTCTTCAGTGAGGAAGTGCCAGCAAATAAAGAGCGAAGACATGAGGATTATGACTCAGAAGGATGAAACCGTACAGAGAGCCTGTACCAAATTGAGTATTGAGAGTCGACATCCAAGAATGCACGAATCAGCGTCACTTGGTATGGCATTAGTAACCACTTCCTATCATGCATACATGGACGGTATAATTCTACTGTTGTATGATGGTACAGGCTGTAGCGCCAACAACCTTGACGTGAGAGGAGTGTTACCATGGTGTATCCACGCCCATGGCGTTTCGATAACTATGGTGTGCATCACTTGGTGCTGTCATCGCTACCTTTGCGCAACCTCCCCCAAGAAAAAGCCCTGATTTTTATCCCTTTGGTAGAAATGATACTTTTTGAATCGAAACTTGGAGATAGGCTCTGTAGTGAATTTTATGCTAGAACGGGGTCTTTTAATGCGTATCGACCTTCAAGAGGAATTTCTTATCAGATAAATTCTTCGTCTGTGAAGGCTTTGAATTTATCCTTGGATTGGATATATGACGTCATGTGATTTTCCGAGTCTAGTGCGGCTGATAATCAGCGTCAGTTTGAACTTGAATGAAAGGCCTGACTCAAGCTAAGTGTTCATCTTTTGATTACAGACAAGTCCCAGACCAGGTGCAAAATGCGGACTAGTCCTGTCAGACGTAATTTCAGTAATAAACTCCGACGGAAGGCAGACTCGGCAAGGCACCGTGCCAACCGTTGGTTTCTCCTGTCTTCTCATGTCTGCTCGTGTACGCCGTTGGACTCGGATGGGTAACATGGCAAAGCTGAGAAAAACACGACAGGCTTCGCACGGCTCCAAAAATCCACGCGACAAATGGTCCTGAATGAAATACTAGTTTGATACTAGTTCGAATTGCAAGTTACTTACCAGTACTTGACGGTGGAACGCTCGCGACAGGGGGTTCAAATGACGAGCACGATGGAATCGTGAAACGGAGAGGCAAGAACCCGATCTGATTAATCATGTACGTCGATTACTATATGATATTCAATTGTTGCAGACTATACTTAGGGGATCCTTGTAAAATTCTTACCCTCAATTCTCCCCGTCTCACGATATCGATGCGGCGGCATCTCCTGTGCGTAAATCCAGATCGATATACCGGTTGCTGCGTATTCCATATAACTGCGTCCTCGTGTTAGATAACTGCTCTCTTCGAACCCTCATCTCTCCTCGTGTGTCAGTCATGGCGTTCACAGGGAGTCTGTTCCTCCGGCAATTCACAATACTATGCTGGAAGAACTGGATCGTTCTCTCTAAACATCCGCTCGTGAGTAAAATGCCGCCTGTGAAACGTCCACCACTTTGACCATGCAATAGTTGAACATCCTCCGCTGTTTGTTAATGCCGATCGGATACGGAGGTACGTCCACTTCCTCTCAATTGTATGAACACAGCACATGCTTACAACGGTTATCAAGTTTTTATTTCCGTTGCACAGACATTTCTTTTGAAGCCAAACAATGTGAGGAATGTTTTCGATTTATTCGACTCCACCATCTTACATCCCTTGTAGTATGGGATTGGCTCTCCGGTCTCGGTTTACAATTTCCAGGATCAGTTTGATGGCTCTCTGACCTTAGTATGGGCTGATGGAACCAACGGTACTGGAATACCTTCTGCGGAACAAGTCATGGCGCACATCACCACTAACTTCACGCCAAATCAAACTTCAAGCGGTCAAGCAGGTTGCGACACCCGCAGACATACCAGCCCAATGTCCACAAAACTTCGACTTGACCTCTCAGTGCTTTGCCGGTATTGCGTTCAATTACCTTCCAATGAACTCTACGGATATGACACCAATCAGCTATACCAATAAGTGCTGATGGTGGACTTATCTATGTCAACGTAATCAGTCACACTAGTGATTTCGAGACACGTATTCTGCCGTTGCAATGGGCATTAGACCAGGTATCGCATTTGCTTGCTCTCTTTTCCTTTCAAAGTGTTAATCGTTCACCTCAGACAATCATTGAGCTCAGATCTGGACAGGGAGTACCCACTCCTATGGAATGGCCATATAGTCAAGAAACCAACCAGCAACAGGCCACGAATATGAGACTTAGTATGTCGTCTACATTCATGGTATGATCGTGTACTGACATGTTCCTTTCTCAGGTTTCATTAGAGGTATACGGAATCTTCTTGTCATTGCGCTGTAAGTTCAACACATTGCTGACGATTCTACAACTCTTATTCGGAATTCAGGTTTATTTGTTATATCGGGATTGCATATCATCTTCCAGGAGCATTCACCAGCGAGAGAAACAATCTTCTGACCAGCCACATGAAGGCCATGGGTCTACTGGATATTGCGAGAATAGCGTACGTCACCGCTCAAAATGACACATCAACCATCGCGCTTCACTGATTACTTATGGCATTCAGATCGTGGCATATTAGCATCTCTCTAGCATATCTTCCCGCATGGATTGTTGTTTCTATCATATGGCACTACCGAATTTTCACCGGTACTAATGTCGGCCTGGTGCTATTGTGCACCTTCTATTTGGATTCTCGTTTGCCAGTTGGTCCTTCTTCGTCGCAGCTCCTTTTGGCAAGAGTCCTCAGCTTGCGGCTGTGGCAACTACATTCCTTGGTATCATCTTTGCTATCCTTGCATTGGTTTTCGGGAGCGCTAGCACGGTTGCGGCGACTATTTTTACCGTAATCTTCCCGCCTGGATACTACATCTTCGCGATCCGTGCCATATGTGGCTGGGAAAATCAGCAGATTCCAACCAATATCCTGAGGCCAGACCCGGATACCCATCTAATTTTGTTGCCCTTGATCATTGCTGCCATTGTATGTGGTGCATACTTTTCCTGTACAATATCTTAACCTGTGCCTAGATTGACGTGTTCCTATGGCCATACTTAGGTGTCCTTCTCGAGAGAAGGCTTTATGATGCCAGAGAGCCGTCCTCAGGCTTTTGGTCATGCTGCCGCAGGCAGAAAAGGATTGATCTAGCGCCACATCCTGATGGAGTTGCGATTTCTGTCAGGAATTTGGGCAAGACGTTTTCCCCTTCCATGTTCCACCGTGAGAAGCGACCAGTCACTGCCATCGCAGATTTGTCTCTCAACATTCCGAAGACTGGTATCTTCGTTTCTAGGATCAAATGGGTGAGTTTTGTTTTACGTCTGGCAGATTGAAAAGATTGCTAACAACCAGGGGGATGATATAGCGCTGGTAAGTCGACAGCACTATCAATCATTGGAAATCTGCTCGGCGCAGCAGCGGATCTGTTACCTTTGAGGGCGGTGTCTCTCGTCCTCCCCGCGGAACGCTCGGCATTGTGCCTCAGAAAAATGTGATATTCCCCGAACTCTCCTGCTACCAGACTCTCCGTGTATGGCGTGCAGTGAAGCATTCTGCTCAATCGATAGACGAGGACGAAGATTATGAGCAGCTACTGCGCGACTGCGATCTCGGCAAAAAGATCCACGCCAATGCTAGTACTCTCTCGGGTGGTCAGAAGCGCAAGCTGCAGCTCGCCATTGGACTTGTTGGAGGCTCCAAGATTGTCCTTGTGGATGAGTGTACATCCGGTGTCGATCCATTATCTCGCCGGGCATTGTGGAGGACTTTGACATCTGTTCGCCTCGACCGGACCATTGTGTTTACGACTCATTTCTTGGACGAAGCTGATCTGTTGGCCGATAACATAGCCATTTAGCTGCGCCAGGAAAGCTGGTAGCTGCAGGCACTCCTGTCGCTCTCAAGTCAAACCTTGGGCAGGGATACAGTGTCCAAGTCATGTTCGACTTCCCTGATTTGACTGAGAAGGACCTTCCAAAAGCACCCTTGGAAACTTTGGATCGTATTCGCCAAGTTTGTCCCCAGTGTTCCATGTCGCTCTCCTCGCCGAGCCAGGCATCATACCACCTCAAGTCCAAGGATTCCGTGGTTGTGGAGAAGGTCCTCCAGCTTTTAGATAAAGAGCGCAACGCTCTCCACGTCGCGTCCTACGATGTGTTGGGGACGTCCATTGAAGATATCTCCTAGATCTCATGGCCCGCCAAACTTGTAGTGTCTCCGTGGATGGCACAGAGAAGTCCATTTCAAGTTCAGGTGGAATTTCTGAGCCCATCCTGGCTGAATTGACCAGCGGCAAATCTGCTCCACCTGGAATCCTTCAGCTTACCGATGGGCGGCCTCGTTCTCCTCTTAGTCAAGCTTTGACGATCTTCTATAAGCGTTCACTAATCGCTCGTAGGAGTTGGCTGACGCCCTTGCTGGTCGTGCTCATCGCGGTTGCGGTTCATGCATCCCACTAGTCTTCCTGTCTGGTCAGGAAACAACATGTACCACTAAGTTCCAGGACGAGTCCGTCATTTCGTTTACTTTCCCGAATCGCTATCTACTTTTCAGCGTCTGGATCTGGCGCCCAGATCTTGGAGTCACCCCCGAATATCATTGCAACTCTCGGAAAAACTGTTTCATTCCTGAAAACGGAGAACATCTCTGACAATGCCTACATTTATTTCAACAATTAACCAGGACTACTTGAGCTTGGCGCTTGCGGGATATCGATAGATACGCAGACAGGCGATTCGTTATTTGCATGGGAGGCAACCCCGCCCGGTTTAACTGGTCCTACCATGATGAATCTGGTGACAAATATACTGTACAATCGGGCGTTGAACGCATCTGGTCACACTGCAAGCACGTCCAGCCTCATTAACGCGGAATATGCTGCTTTCCCACATCTTGTTGTAGGGACCCTGGTTGATCTCAAGTGGATGGGTTCTTCGGAGCAGCTATGTATGCGTTGGGCAAAACTCCATATACACTGAATCATGCGCTGATATCTTGCTTAGGCTGTCTTCCCTGCGTTTTTCTCCCTCTATGTTTCAAGAGAGCGAAGATCAGCCGTGCAAGCCATGCAGCTATCGAACGGTCTTTCAGATCCCATCGGGCTTGGGATGGCCATCTCCTGTGGGACTCAATATTCTCGGTGATATTGGCTACAATCATTACCATGTCTTCGCTACCACTACGAATCAGTTCACAGGCCTTGGTTTCTTCGTATGTTTTACCTTTATCTTTTTTTCATTTGTAATTCACTGTTTCGTCCCGGCAGTGGGTCGTCCTCGTTTTGTATGCATGTTGGCGCATTATTCGCATACTGCGTACATTATCATGTCGTCACCACTGTCCTCTTTTGCAAGCAGTGGCAGGATACCAAATCATCATGTATATTGTGAGCTCTTGTAGTTTCCCGGGGGGATCACCACTAACGCAGGACTAGTTGTACTTGGGTGGATATCTCTTGACGGTGACTTATGCCGGCACCGTCTCAATCCGGTGCCATCATCACGATCATCCGTAAGGCGTTGTTATGTGTGCATCTGTGACCTAGGCGTTTTAAACGATCTTTCTAGACTTCACGCTTTCGGTGTTGTCGCGGTGGCTAGCATCGTAGGTCGCAGTATTCTCTTCCTGCAAAATAGTCTTCACTATGTCACAGATGCGTGCAGCCCTCGTATCAGTAAATCTCTTTCTCGCTGCTTTGCAACGGCACGACTCCCGTGACAACGCATCACTTGGTGACATCATGCGATATGGAGTCCCATCGTCTACCTCATCGTCTATGGCTTTATCCTGTTCGGTATTCTCGTATGGGTCGATTCTGGGTCAATCATCCCTCGTCGATTCCTCAATACCAAGGGACGGCGAGTACGAATGGATGAGCTGCAGGCTAACTTTGAGGCCAGCAGACAAGACGTCGCAGTGAAGCGCATGCGGTGGCACATTCCAATGACGTTCTGCGTCTTCTCCATGTTACTAAGACATTTAGTGGCAATAAAGTTGGTCGATGACGTGTCTTATGGAGTGTCTCGGGACACTATCTTTGCTATGCTTGGGCCTAACGGGCTGGCAAAACTACAACGTTCAACATGATCGTATTATATCCGATACGACGATTACGCTGGGAGACTCATCTCCGCGATTTTGTGTTATCTAGGTGGCGATATTGTTCCGGACATGGGAGATGTATTAATCAAGGGGACATCAGTGCTAACTTCTCCGAGGACCGCACGTCTATCTTTGGGAGTCTGCCCACAGTTTACTGCAATTGACTCTCAGTTGACTGTTCGGGAACACTTAATGATCTACGGACGTCTCAAAGGCTTGAACAGGGGCCATGAACTGAAGTCAAATATCGAGGCACTCATGATTGCTACATCATTGTATATGTACGCTGACCGACTAGCGAGTCAACTGTCCGGTGGGAATCAGCGCAAGCTCTCTCTTGCTATCGCCCTGATTGGTGAGCTCTTAAATTTCATGCACACGGGATGGCTGACGTGGACACATGCAGGTAATCCCTCCGTTGTTCTCATTGATGAGTTCTCTACTGGGGTAGATGCGAAAATGAAGAGAGACATGTGGGGCACTCTCCGAAACGTCGCTGTCGGAAAAGCAATTGTTATCACAACACGTACGTTTCCTTTGAAATCATCCTGACCTGACATCTAATTTCAGATCGTTATCTAGATTCCATGGAAGAAGCGTCAGCCTTAGCAAACAAGGTCGGAATCATCTCCAAACAATTACTTGGTAAGCGCGTTGTCCGCTATGATATTTGCAATATCTTATCGCCCTGTAGCTGTTGGTACAATCGACAACCTGGTCTCGCGTTATGCCACGTACCAAGTACATTTCTCTTGTCCAACACGAGAGGACGTGACTAGAGCTCAGGTGCTCATGAGTCGGATTCCAGGCTCCCGTCTAGCCGACCGATGTTGCTACGCGCTTCGAAGTTCCTATACGAGAAGGCAGTGGGCTCACCCTTGCACGATTATTCCACGTTCTCTCGTCCCAAGGCGATTTCCAGGAGTACAGCGTAGAAAAAGCGACACTAGAGAGCGTGTTCCTGAAAGTTATTAGAGGAAATAATGTGGAGGAGGAGGACGTTTCACATAGACGCAGGCTTCGATTATGGTAGGGCTGTAAGTTGCCAAAGTGTTTAGTTAGACTGGCCTGACTCGGACTTGCACACTCTTTAATATGGACAACGTATTTATTTGTGGACAATTAATTAGTCTTATACTGAAGTACTTGATAGCAATAGTACGGCTACCGCGCTGGTGTCACCTACAAACTACAAAATTAACAGTACGATTTCATTGACAGAACATTCTGGGCGGCGGAGGTGGTCGGCGTAGTTAGGTAGAGCATTGATGGTCATCGAATGTTCGTTCTTTGCCATGCGAACACCCTGCAGAGAGCTTGGGTAACTAACGCGCTCACGCGGCAAGTCCCACTATATTGCCAGTCTACTAGTAGGTGTCGCTTGATACAACAGAGAATATTCTGACATCATGACAGGCATCTTGAACTTACCCACAGCGCTTCCTCTTCTCTATAGTCCATGACCCCGCGTTTGATTACTGACGTTTCCGCGACATCTTCTGTGTTCGACCAAATCTCACGGGCGTGTACCAATGGATGTTCTCCAAAGAACGTGTAAAGCCAGTTGCCGTTGCACCCACGGGAATGTCCGTGATGAGATTGGACGTCTTACGAAACCGCCCTGTTAGTGGGACTAGGGAGATGGTCCGAGCTGATTGACTCAGTGGGTCGCACTTGGTGTTGCGAGATGTTGGTCGCTGCCTTCACGCCATTCCAGGGTGGGATTGACACCACGTGCAGAGTTCTTGCGCTACAGAGTCAAATTGTAGTGAGTGGTGGTAATGCGATGTTGGAGTCACAGAATCAGGGCAGATGTTATTATAGCCGAGAGGTCTTGGCTGCTGGTGAAATAGACGGCGGCATTATGTCTCCGAGAGGGATAACTGCAGCAAGGAGTTAAAGTGGCAGTAAGAAATTGGATGTAAGGATCGATAAAGTTCCAGGTCCGGGAATGCAATCATACTGTCCTTGCCTTGATCCAATCCCAATACCGGCGGCTACAGGCAACTGCAAATTCCATACAAAGGACCGTCAGATATCTCGTAGGAACAAGCAGTTACATACTGGTTGAGTACCGTATCAAACTTTAACTACACTTCAGCTGACTGGATTGCCTGAACTGTTACGAGACCCAGCCCAACATGGCATGGTCCAGTGGTTACAAGACAGCACATAAAGGGTTCTCTCAATGCCAGCAGCTAGATGTTTTAGGAACAAACAAGTTGTTCCAATTCCTGGACTCCGGGAATAGTAGGCATGTCTATGGCACCTACTAGTAAAGGGCACGTGAGTTTATGTAAATTCAATTGTAATTATACCCACTATCATAACTTCTTGCTCAAGGCGTGGGTGCTAACGTTTGGGGGGCTTAAATCGCAGAAATTGACCTCATATCGCTTATATCATCATCTCCTCAGGACAATGATTTAAGAACTCGGAGCGTGATCCACAAAAGTCGATCCACCTGTATCTATTACTACATGTCTTCTAGTGTAATCATCCTCCTTGTGGCTGCGCTGGCAGCAGTTTTCTTCTACAGTCGTCAACAGAGTAGATTGCCACTACCCCCTGGGCCATCTTCAAATTTCTTTACCGGAAATCTTTATCAACTGCCAAAGACAGAACCTTGGGTGGCGTACGCTGCTTGGGCTGAAATCTATGGTGCATATTGTCCAAATTTTCGCTCGTTACGACACTTCTGACTCATGTCTCGCAGGGCCCATACTCTCCTTCCGCGTGCGTAACCGGCAGTTCATAATCCTCAGTTCCCTACAATCAGCTACTGAATTGCTCGATTCACGCGCTACTACATATTCTGATCGTCCAAAAATATGGATGTACACAGAACTTGCGAAGCGCAAATTGCTCCCGTTCAACATATCTTTCACTCACCCATATTTCAAGACGTATCGCTCGGCCCTCAAAGCTAGTTTGAGTACCCGCACTATACAAAGCTATCAGTCGCTGCAAACAGAACAATCTCGTGTGCTGCTTGATAGTCTGAACAAAAACCCTGAACATTTCGTCGATCACATCAAAAGGTAAATCCTTGCGATTGCTCGTTTTGCTCGTGTCTTATCGATGGTGCAGGAGCGCGGCCGCTACCGTCCTTTATCTCGCATATGGTTGGACGGTCACCGAGAATGTCGATTATTTCATCAATATCCTGCTAGAAGGCACCAAAATAAGTCTCACGCTAACACAACCTGGACGTTGGTTGGTCGAAGTGATACCACTATGTAGGCCCTCCTTTCATTTTCCGTATTATCATAACACTCAGCTAGTCGACCTTCCATGAGTGCGTTTCCTACCTTCATGGCTTCCAGGGGCAGGTTTCAAGCGTGTAGCCTTTGACATTGGCGAAAAGTTAAGTAGGATTGACACAGTACCATTTAATTGGACCAAACAGCAAATAGTGAGTCTTGTTAAGCAGTCTTGCGAGTTCCTATTATCCGGAATCCTAACCAATTCTCATCGTCGATCAGCACAGCGGCAACTACACGCATTCGTTCGTTTCAGAACAGCTTCTTCCGGAGGACGGGTCCACGGCCAGTGCCCAGCAAGAAGAGATCGCCAAGTGGTGCAGTGTGGGGATCTATGAAGGGGGAGTAGAAACCGTAAGTTATTTTCTTGCACCCTCCCTCATGTGAATTTTGTGACGAGCTTTGACATGAGTAGACATCATTAACATTGACATCTTTTATCCTGGCGATGGTACTTTATCCCGAGGTGCAGAAACTTGCGCAGGCGGAGATCGATGCTGTCGTGGGTGAGGACCGATTTCCAGTGTTCAATGACAGGGACAAGCTTCCGTACATCGGAGCGCTCATCCAAGAGCTCATCCGCTGGGCACCTGTGGCTCCGCGAGGTCAGCGACATGATTTTTTTTGTCCTATTTCCCGCTCATTCTCAACGACGCAGGGCTCCCGCACCACGCAATGAGGGAAGACGTTTACAAAGGGTACCGCATACCCAAGGGTGCAACCGTCATCGCGAACATTCTTTCCATGTCGCAAGATAAGGAAATGTACCCCGACCCATTGGAGTTCAGGCCTGAGCGCTTCCTCGGTCCCTCGCCCCAGTTGGACCCACGCAAGTTCGTCTTCGGGTTTGGGCGCCGTTCATGCCCTGGTGCGTGTCATTTGGCACTATCACAGCCGAAACTAACGACTGCATCTTATTTCAGGGTTGTATTTTGCCCAAGCTTCATTGTACATCAATATCTCTTGCATCCTTGCTGTGTTTACGATCGCCAAACCGCTTGATGAGAGTGGGAAAGAGATCACACCTCCTGCAGAGTTCGGGGATGGTGGTATACTCAGGTAACTCGTCCTTCTGAGCCTGAAACACAAAACATATTCTCACACCCCCGAAGGGGCCCTAAACCGTTCAAGTGCAGGTTCATCCCAAGGAACGAGGATTTGTTGGCGACTCTCTCATAATGATCAGCTCATCGGCTAACTTCAGCCAAACCCCACGGATATGCAGATTACAAGTGGTGCAGTATTCACATGATTGCTTCGTACCGAAGGATTTATAACAGTTATTTGTAGTAGCCATGAACCTTGTTCAGTATCGACTGTGACAATACTTGTCTGTGCCCCCCTTGAAAAAAACCTGGCGGCGCCCTCATCGCCTCTTCGTCACCTCGCGCCCTCTCATCTCCACGTTATCTCTAGCATCTCTTTTCTGACTCTTCATCTTCCTCATCCGTGTTGTCTTCCTCCCTTGACACTTCCTCCTCTCTTGATGCTTCCTCTATCTGCAGCTCTTCTGCGCGCTTCTCGTTCTCTCTATGTTTTGCTAGGTTTTCTCCAAATGCTCGTTGTTCTTCGGCTAACCTGGTGTTCGGCGTTCGCTCGTGGTATGAACGTTCGTAATCTTCTGGCGTGGAAGTCTCCTGTAATGCTTTCTCCACGTAATGTTTCAAGTTCGTATGAGTTGCATATTCGTTTTGTGATGCGGTGAGGTGGCGACCACTCAGGTAACAATTTTCGTTTGGCTTCGAATGTGTAGTCCAAGTTACTGTGGTAGAACTGAACCATTTGTCCCGTATAGAATATAACCTCACCTGGACTTCGTTCGAGGACACGCTTATCAAATACTGCTTTTCTCTCGATTGCGTGTGACATGGCTGCTTCATAGCCGTCGAGCTGCTGTTGCGCCACATGCCATGTGAGTTACGATATCTGTTGTGCATATCGTTGACGTGCAGTTGTTGAGGTCTGTACGTGGCGTGTTGACTACTTGTCTGAGGAGTAGTTCTTTTGGCGAGAACTTGAGTGCTGGGAGTATTCGATGATTCAATGCAGTAATTGCATCGTCCTGCAAATGGTCTGGCCAGTTCAGCGGAAGTCTGTCCCATGTAAGTCCTTCGTAATCGTCTTCTCCGATGTTTGGGGCGCACAGTCGTTTGAGGACGTGTAACAAGATCTTGTTTGTGCCCTTTACTAATCCATTGACCCAGGGTGAGTACGCGGCTACTACATGAGTTTTGCAATTTCACTTAGCGCAAAAGTCCTGAACTACAGCATTGTTAAAATGTCTGCCTCCATCTAACATGAAGGTTTCCGATGCCGTGAAGTTCTGGAATATGTGCGTTAAGCTGTTCACTGTCGTTTTCACTGTACCCGTTGACTTATACTTGAATGCCCATATGTGCTGCGAAAATGTGTCTAGGTATACCCCGAGTGTATTGTATCCTCGGGCTTTCGGGAGGGTAAGGTAGTCTCCTACTAGCAATTCAAACGGATGTCGCTGCGTTATCGGTTCTAACAACGAGTGAAGGTGGGGCGTACCAAAGTTTTTACACTTGCTGCAGTCACTGATGGCTGTCATGATAGATGCGTCGAGCTTCGGGCTATAAATGCGATCAGTTAGTGCGATTTTGATAGCATCCTGCCCCCAGTGACCCCCTTCTGCGTGTTGCTTCGCCGCTAGTTCCTTTGCTTCCTCTTTCATGACGCATCTACATTGGTTCGTGCTTGTACCGCTGTTCCTCCACGCAGTCTCCACAATTTCATTCTTGTATTGAGTATTGTGAGGCTTGGTGCCTTGCGCGTTTCCGACTTCGAATCTCTCTACCTTGGTCGATTTGCAACATTGCTTCTATGACTTCAAGAAACACTGGTTCGTCCGTGAACCTTGTTTGAAGACTAGTTGCTGTAAGCTCATTGATGTTAGTAGATATTAACAGTAGATCATTAATCAAACCTGAGTTGGACTCCCAGTCCTCGCTTACTGTCCACTCGCTTCCATCGACCAGTCCAACATTTCGAGGCTGACCTTCCCATTTGCGACTGAGGCCATCTGCGATTATGTTAAGTTTCCCCGGTACGTGTCGCATGTCTACAATGTTGTGAGCGAGTATTCCATCCCGCCATCTCGCATGTGCCGCATTTAGATGATTGCTGATGAGGACATCTTTCAGCGCTTGACAATCCGTTTTGACTGGGAATCCCCAGATAATGTCTGAGAACTTATCTAGTGCGAATTTCAGTGCCACAAACTCTAATAAAAAGGGTTCGTAATTTTGTTCTGTCGCTGATGTCCATTTTGAAGCAAATCCGATTGGATGGAGGCGTTCTGTCCATTTACCTGTCGAATTTTGTGTGGGTTCTCTGAGACAATACTGCCGCAAAACCTTCGGCATAACCGTCCGATGTTACTATGAAGTTTGAACCGTCATATCTTGGGGCTTGCAATATGGGGTATTGTACCATATGTAGGACACTTCTATCTAGGAATGGGGGACACCTGTGTCCCCCGCCGCGTCTCCTACTCTGCAAATGCCCTGGTGGAGGGTTGACCTCCACCAGTCCGCCATTCATGCCAGCTGTTGTAGATGCACGAGTCTGCTACTCCTCGGGGCTGTAGTGATACATTTTGTGTGTATGTGCCTGTCGTAGGTTAAGGAATATACATGTACTCGGATCGCCAAAGCAGTCATTGCATGAGGGGAGTGGATGGAGTGTGGAAAGAAAGAAAGAGGTAGGGTGCATCAGCAAAACCCAAATGTGAGGTCCCCATATCTCCAGTGCTGTGCAGCACTACACAGCACTGCACAGCACTGTACATAGGGGGACTTCCCTGTATAGTACATAAGTGTTTTGCTGATGTGGGTCCAGCACGATGTGCTGCTGATAAAACCTTCCAAACTGTGTAACTCTGCAGTGAAAATCTCAGTACCCATCTATCTCTTGAGTCTCCTTGCATCCTAGTCTCCATTTGGGCCAAAGGATGGCGCCTGTTGCCCTGCATTGACAAGTGAGGGGTTTGAGCACCTGGGTGTTGTTGGGGTGCGTTCATTGGTTAGTCTGGGCTTAAATTATAATTGTTATCTGATTCAGCGTGAAGAGGGGGAATTTCACTGAATGTGGATTTCATTCTTCCAGTACTGTTGACAAAGTGTATGAGTGGTGTTATGGCCTTTGCATTAGAGACATCAGTAAAATATCATGTTACTTAAGCTGCCTTAAATTGCACTTAATTGTTACAAGAACACCTTCTTGCGCCCCTACTATCATTTTTCCTCCTATGCGTCGCCATCTACTCTCGTCCTGACGAGGCCTCCATCCTCGTCCTCCGCTACCTCATCTGGCTTGCCATTGTCACTCCTTACCTCGCCTATGCCTGTCTCCTCCATCGTTGCTGAACACACCCTCTTTGCGTGCCTTCTATCTCATTCGTGCCTATACGCGCCTCTCTCGCTTCACGCGCTTCAAGCACCTCCTCTGCACTCATCGCATTACCTTGCGCTTCAACACGCGCACCCACTCAGTTCACAGGGAACCCCTGTCTACCTTCAAGGACGTCTTGGTATCGTGTTATGCTTTATCCTTTTACCATTTACCTTTCTTGACTCATGCGTTGCCTCATTGGCTCGTACCCTTTATATCTTCGGCTCCTTACTTATGACCCCTTCGCACACGTGTGCACTCTCATTGGTTGATACGCCTCTGACTTGTTTATGAGCATGCGTCCTCTTATTGGCTGTCTGACTTCATACCTAATTCAGCATATAAATACGTGCAGATAGCCTTTGTACTTCTTTAACTTGAATCTACTTGATCTTCGACCCTGAACTTCCTTTCGATAAGCTTTTTATAAGCTTATCGTCTCTATTCAAACTTTGTAGAAGCTCATCGCTTCTACGTCTTTGATCGTCGTCAAGAACCTTGTCCCTGTGATGTAGGTCGTGAGACAGCGCGTAGCTCCCACCTCCGACCAATGCAACTAGCGCACTCCACACTAGGGGACCAATACGCACAGGCCGCTGCTCTTGATAGAGCGCCTGTCGCAGACACCACTCAAGTCCATTAGCACCTGGCAAGGTTGCTAACATTAATTGTCTTGGTCTACTTAGCCAAAATTTCAACTTGAACATGTTCAGAAAAAAATTGTTGAGCTATATTGTTATGCATGTTTTATTATATTTCACACTAAAAAAATATGGGATATGCCAAGTAAATGATGCAGGAGAGAGCTGACAAGTTTTCAGCTAAGTCAGTTAAGCTGATTAAGACAGATTATGTTACAGTCATACATGCCCCTATTCATTTTCTCTTTGTCCCCTTTACTTGTATATTACATAACATGACTCTGATTCATATGATCAAACGCATCTGTACTATAGTTGCCTTCCTTCTTTGGATACACACTTATGTTCTCACGTCTCTCTTGGTCCGTGCGCACATATTGACCTATTTAAGCACATTGTATTACACTTGTACACTTTACTTTAATCTTACTGGGTTTTACCTGGAACTTCCTTTGCTTAAGTCTCCAACCTAAGTCGTCTTGAATCGTCTCTAAGTCTAAGCACTCCTTAGTCTTAGTCTCTATTCTTGTAGAACCTCTTAGACTTGTCTTTGAGGCCGAACCCTTGATCGTACTTGGAACGCGTTCCTTGTACTTTCACCTTGTCCTCTTCTGGACATTGTAGAACTTCCCAGCAGACTGTCAGTGTCTTTTCACTGTCGCTGGTGATGCCACCCCAGTCGTAACAGATTAAGAACCATGGGTTTTTACTGATGGAGGATGCTCATCTCTTGAGGACAGAGGTAAGGATGTGCCATTCTCGCTGGAGTAGTGCTAGGTGCTGACTGCTTGACTCTGTGTGATGTTGTATGTAATGACAAGTGTGCTAGGTGCTTGTTCTGGCTGACTAAGCCTCTCAGAATCTCCCTTGAGAGCCTCTCTGCTACCTCTCTGCCCTAGAACCCCCTACTCCATGCACCCCCCTAAAAACAACTGGTGCTGCCCTTGATGCCACTCGATGCCACTCTTGATTCTCAATTGAGTTCTTCTTCTTGCGTGTCTTCATCATCGTCTTCTTCATACATGCTCGTTGTTTCTTTCTCCTTTTCCGTTTCCTCGTTGCTTGTATCCTCTCTGCATCCTGTGTCTTCCTTCTTTGCTTTTTCTTTGAGCTTCCTCTTGTATGTTTCCTGTTCCTCTGTGAGCTTTGTTCCTGCCCTTGGTGTGAACGTGTGTAGATGTCTCGTGCTAAAGTCTCCTTGTATTGGGCCACCTTCCATGGTTTCAAGTTTGTACGAATTCAGGTTTCGGGCTTGTATTCAGCATGGTACTGACCATTTTGGAATTAGTTTCTGTTCTGTCTTGAATGTGTAATCTCAATTGCTGCAGTAAACTTGAACTAATTGACCAATTTTGAAAACAACTTCCCCGGGTGCTTTCTGTAAGAGTTTTTTGTCGAATGCCACTTTCTTCCTGATTGCATTTTTGACTGCTTCCTCATAGCCATCCAGGCGCTGCTGCTCAACATATGCTATTTGTGTTGATGTGTCTGCATTTCAAAGTACTGAAGTACTTTCTTCTATTGGTGTAGGGGGAGTGTTCACAATTAGTCCTAGCAGGAGTTCCTTTGGTGA
Organism: Suillus spraguei; assembly: GCA_016800925.1. Lineage (NCBI taxonomy): Eukaryota > Fungi > Basidiomycota > Agaricomycetes > Boletales > Suillaceae > Suillus > Suillus spraguei. The sequence goes on along the minus strand of JABCPU010000619.1, from coordinate 17,639 downwards.
GAATTTGAGGTTTGGGAGGAGGCGATGATTGAGTGCGTGGATGGCTTCATCTAGGTGATCTGGCCAGGCCCATGGAGGTGTGTCTTCTGTTGTTTCTTGGCTGCTGTCTTCTCCTAATTCTGGTGCGCATAAGCGTTTCAGAACATGGAGTAACAGTTTGTTTGTTCCTTCCACGAGGCCATTTACCCATGGTGAATATGCTGCTACGGTGTGTAATTTACTTGTTCTTGAAGTGCAAAGTCTCTCACCGCATCATTATTGAAGTGCTTTCCTCCATTGGCCATGAACGTTTCCGGTGCGGTAAATGCGTTAAATATTTGTGAGAGGCTGTCGATTGTGGTTCTTGTGCTTCCTGCGGTCTTGTACTTGAACGCCCATATGTGCTGCGAGAAGGTGTCTAGATACACTCCCAGTGTAGTATATCCTCCTTTTCCTTTGGGTAAGGATAGGTAGTCTCTGACTAAGAGCTCGAACAGGTGTTGTCTGGTGATCGGTTCTAGTAGTGAGTGCATGTATGTAGGACCGAAATTTTTGCACTTAGCGCAGTCTTTGATAGCCTCTAGAATTGATGCATCGAGTTTTGGGCTACATATGCGGTCCAAAAGTGTTAGCTTGATTGTGTCCTGTCCCCAATGTCCTCCTTCTAGGTGGGTTTTCTTGGCTAGTTCCTTAGCTTCCTCTTTTGTAACGCACTCAACCCTAGATCTGGCTCTTGATGTGTTGCTTCCTTTCAGGCGCCATAGCTTGCTGTCTTCAATGAGGTATTCCGAAGCTTGGTGTCTTGCTCATTTTCTCTTCCAGAGGTCTTCACTGTGATCTAGGTTGTTAATTGCTTCTATTACCTCTTGGAACACTGGTTCATTCGTGAATCGGTCCTGTAGTGCTTCTACCTCTGGACTCGCTTTTGATATCTGTAGAATATCATTGGTTAGTCCCATTCATGCTTCCCAGTCCTCATTAACAGTCCATTCGCTTCTGTCACTGTGTACTCTTGGTTGTCCTTCCCATTTGCGGCTTAGCCCATCTGCTACGACATTGAGTTTTCCTGGGACGTGTTGGACATCTCTAATGTTGTATGATAGGATGCCTTCCCTCCATCATGCATGTGCTGCTGTGAGGTTAGGGTTGAGTAGGGTGTCCTTCAGTGCATTGCAGTCAGTTTCTATTTCAACTGGGAAACCCCAAATGATATTCGAGAACTTATCGAGCGCAAACTTCAGTGCAGCAAATTTGAGCAGGTATGTATGACTTATAACGTTGTTCTGTTGTTGATGTTCGTTTTGATGCGAATCTGATAGGGTGTAGTTTCTCAACCCATCGTCCTTCTGGGGTTTGGGTTCTGACTTTTTGCGACAGTACCACTGCAAAACCTTCGGCACATCCATCTGTTGTTAGAATGAATGGTGATCCATCATACCGTGGTCCCTGTACTACTGGCCTCGATGTGATCGCTACCTTGAGGTGTAAGAAAGTGTGTGTGTGTTCTGCTTTCCAGTGAGGTGTTAGTTTATAACTACTCATTACTCTCTTGTAGGTGGTCTTGTTGTACTGTGCTGGGAGGGGTACATTCTTGAGAAGATCTCTGAGCGGCGCTTCCTGTTTTGCATAAGCTTTGATCAGTGAGTGGTAATGTCCTGTAAGTCCAAGGAACGATACTAGGTTTAATGTGTCTTCGGGTTGTGCCCAGTTAACTATTACAGTGAGTTTTGATAGATCTGGTTTGACTCCTGTGGGTCCTACCATGGTGCCTGCAAATTCTGTTTTGGTAACCATAAGGCGAGTTTTCGATGGTGCTATTGAGAAGCTGCATTCTCTAAAATGTTTGAAGATAATCTCTAGTTTCTCCATCATTTCATTGAACGTATCTGCCGAGAAACCTCCATCATCCATGAAGATTTCCATAGTATAGCTCACCAAGAAGTCCTGAAGTCTTATCACAACTGCTTCGCAAAACATTGTTGGTGCTTCCGTTATTTCCATTGGCATCCGTTTGTACCAAAAGTATCCTCTACCTTCTATATAGAATGCTAGGTACAGTCACCATTTCTCTGGTACCTGTAAAGCGTAGAATCCTGATGTGAAGTCGAAAACAGATATGTACCTATGTCCACTGAGACGTTGTTGTTTTGCTAGGAGGTCTCCTTGGGGCATGGGCGCTATTTCAGTAACTTTGTTGAGTTGTCCGAAGTTCTGGCATATGTGCCACTTCTTTGGTGTTTCTTTCAGTTGCAGTGGTATCTGTTCCTCGACTTCTCGTTCTGAGAGTTTGAATGCTGGTGGCTCTCCTGCTGTCCTGCATTGATAGTTGACTCGTTGTTGAAGTTCCTGTCACAACCCACAAAATGAATTAATGCTAGGGCAGAGACTAGGACTCAAACTAGGATTGTCACAGAGAAAGAGAGAGGAGCAAGGATGTCTTGGATTGCTACAATTGTAGATACATACAAGAGGTTTGAACTAAAGAACTACTACAGCGAAACTAGCTAACTATATACTCATATTGAAACTGAGATATAAACTGAGTTTGAAACTACTAACCAATCATAAAATAGAAACGAGAATCGTACGATGTGATAGTTGTGACATTGTTATGACATCATATTCTAGAAGGTTCTAAGATCACGTGATACTATCTTATCTTATCTTATCCGATAGCATCATAAAAGATCTCTTCATCTTCATCAGGGAGTTCGGTTATAGAAGTGGTTATAGGGATTTTGACGGAGTTTGTGTTTGTCTTAGCGCTGAGTTTAGACGCTTTAGGGAAATTAAGAAAAGAGTAATGATTTGTATTTGGAATTCATGACATTACCCCCTCTCTAGGATGAGCGTCATCGTGAATGTATGAAGGTCTAATGTTACATGTTCTCCATTTCTTGAAATCTTCCGAATTAAGTATAGAACCTTGAATTCTTTTGGTTTTAGCTGCCGTGGGATTCTTCTTATGAAACTTTGCTATAAGAATCGGGGAATTCTTTATGTTTTCTTCTGGTTCCCATGTTGATTCTTCTATCGGATATCCTTCCCATTTTACTCGGTATTGCAGCTTTCCTCGGAATAATCGGCTATCTAATACTTCTTCTACAACAAATTCTTCCTGATCGTCAACTATGTCAGGAGGTGGTCGGGTGGGTTGAGAATGAGGGATCATTTGAGATGCATAGTATGGGGTGAGTAATTGAACATGAAAAACCGGATGGATCTGATAGTTTGCCAGTAATTTCAATTTATAGTTCACCTCGCCAATCTTCTCTAGTATTTCAAAGGGCCCAAGACAACGATCTGACAATTTTTGACTTGGACGACATTGTTTAATGTTTTTTGCGTCTAGCCAGACTTTGTCTCCCTTTTTATACTGTGGTGTGTCTTTTACTCCTTTGTCATAGAACCGTTTCATTCGTTCATTGACTAGTTTCAAAGTATTTTCTGCATCATCTCTTGCTTCTTTCATTTGATCCACTCTTTCATCAGCAATGGGAATACGGGAGTTGGAATTAGGAGATATCGTGAATTCTGGATTATATCCATATAGAACTTTGAAAGGGCTATGACCGGTGACTGTGACTGCGTTATTATGCGAGAATTCTGCAATCGGCAACCAAGATACCCAATCATTTTGTCTATAAGAGGTAAACAGGCGTAAATATTGTTCAACTTCTTGATTTACGCGTTCTGTTTGTCCGTCCGTATGGGGATGATAGGCGGTTGAAGCAGACCATTTTGTGCCTAATCTTTTTGACATTTGTCCCATAAATTTCAATACGAACTGTGTTCCTCTATCTGAAATCACTTTCTTTGGTGTTCCATGATGTTTCCATACATTTTTTAAAAATAGCTTGGCAATTTCCTTCGAGTCTACTTCTTTATTGGTGGGAATAAAGTGTGCTTGTTTCGTAAATCGATCAACGACAACAAAAATGCTATCACACCCTTCACTCTTTGGTAGGTCCACAATCAGGTCACATGTAATCATTTGCCAAGGTCCTTCTGGAACTTCATTTGGCTGTAAAGGTCCCATCGGTTTACTAGGATAGACCTTTGTTTGTCTGCAATGATCGCAACCATCTACATAATCGTGAACACTCTTTGTCATCATTGGCCACCAATAATTTCTGGAAATCAATTCTAAGGTTTTGGCACGTCCAGGATGTCCAGCTGGTGGTGAGTCATGGAATAACTCTAGAATCTCTCGGCAGATTTCTTTATCATTTGGAACATAGACCAATCCTCGGAATAACACCAATCCATCTTCAACATTCCATTCTTCGACTCCTCTACGCAATTGCACCGGTGCTGCTTTTAGCGTTTCTAGTGCTTTCATTGCTTCAGGCTCTCGTTCTGTACTTTGTCTAATCTTTTTGAGAAGATATTTTTCTTCTTCTATAAGAACTTGGCCTCTTTTAGCAGCATTGATTTTGAAAAATTCCGGTTTAAGCAAAATGCGATCAGAATTGTCGTTTTCTACCCCCCCTCTGTGGTCTGATCTCCGAGACAGACGATCGGCCTTATCATTGACTACACCAGGCTTATGTTGGAGTGTAAATTCATACTCCGCCAGGAACAGACTCCATCTGGCTTGCCTTCGTGTCAATTTTTGACTCATCATGAAATATTCGAGATTCTTATGATCGGTCCAGATCTCCACAGGGTGAGGTGCTCCCTGCACATAGTGCCTCCACTCTTCTAACGCTCGAATGATTGCTAATAATTCTTTGTCATGAATGTCATAATTTCGTTCTGCATCATTCATTGACTTCGAATAATAAGCGACAGGATGCCATAGTCCATCTTCCATTTGTTGAGAAAGTACTGCACCAGATGCATAATCAGAAGCATCGGTCTCTATTCTTTTCTTTTTCTCAACATTGTTACGAACTGGGGTGGCGTCACCAGCGACAGTGAAAAGACACAGATGGTCTGCTGGGAGTTCTTACAATGTTCAAAGAGAACAAGGTGAAAGTATAAGGAACACGTTCTGAATACGATCAAGGGTTCAGCCTCGAAGACAAGTCTGAGAGGTATCCGCGAGAATAGAGACTAAGACTAAGGAGTGCTTAGACTTAGAGACGACTCAAGACGACTTAGGTTGGAGACCTAAGCGAAGGAGATTCCAGGTAAAACCCAGTAAGATTAAAGTAGAGAATCTACTACAAGTACACTGTGCTTAAATAGGCCAATATGTGCGCACAGACCAAGAGAAACGTGAGAATGTAAGTACGTATCCAAAGAAGGAAGGCACTTTAGTACAGATGCGTTGAGCATGTGAGTCGGAATCATGTTACGTAATATACAAGGTAAATGAAGTAAAAAAAGGAAATGAATAGGGGCACGTACAATTGTAACATTACCCCCTTTTTACACGTAAAGTCACCGACTTTACTCACTTTGATTCACATAGTAAATGGGGTCATCACTGAACTCGTAGTCTTCATCAGCGAACGACCCACTCATCATATACTTGGCCTCTTCAAGACCAGCACGACGCTTAGAGTCCCTCTTCTTTTCCTTCCGAATATGTTCATCGTCAAGTTGTTTCTCCCAGGTACGAAGTGCGTCATAAAATCCCTCGTCCTTCCAAGTTAACTCGAAAGGGGGAGGTCCAACTCGGTGAGGGCAGTAGAGAGACAAATGAGTTGGCGACCAATACCTGCAAACTTTGCACTGGTATTCTGCACAATTCTTTTGACGGTGTCCTAGCAATCCACAGATGCGGCATTTCATATTTTCGTCAGGGTTAGAATGGACCTTGCGCAAAGGGGACGGGGAAATGATAGGCGTGGGACTAGTAGACCTGGCGCGCTTCTTTCCCTTGTTCTTCCTCATACGTTTTAAGGCAAGGGTGTTAGCTCGCTTGAGTTGCGCCTGTTGAGCGGAGGACAACGTGTATGCTGACGCAGGAAGGTCCGGGGTAATTGCTCATTCAGCGACTGCGAGAAGTTCGGCGGAGGAGGAGGGGGAAGTGATACCGAAATCTTTTACTAGGACTGGTGAAACGGGGTCCATAGGACCGAATGACGATGGGATAGACATGGGGGGATGGATATGAAGGTCGCGAAGTCGAGGGCCGAGCGTTACCAGCTCAGTAGCAGGGATACCCAATAGTTTAGCTGCCTCACACTGCTCTTCTGTGCAGGGTTCGTACAACCAGTCAGGGCAGTCAAGAGTGACCTTGGCGGGAAGTGAAGAAGTTGATTGTTCAATGGGGGATGGAGTTCTAGGAGACGCAAGATCATCTTGTGTTTGTTGTAGGTCAGCGATGGCTTCTTCTACTAGGTTTCTGGCCGCTCTGGTCTCAGCGACTGATTGCTGGATAGTATCGACGACTGTATTGGTGAGTTGCCCAATTTCTTGCACAGCAGTGTATAGGCCAGTAAAGGCATCAAGACTAGAATAGATGCGTGAAGAAGCGGGTACTGGGACAGGAATTGGCGTGTCTCTTTGCGGAGTGGGAGGTCGAGCAACGCCTGCTCGACGTTTGGCAATGATGTGAATAGCTTCTTCAACATCATTCTTAAAGGAATCGGGAAGCAACAACATAGCGTAAGCACGAATACGTTTTTGGAGATGAATGAAACGGTGACGGAGTGTGATTTCTGTGGTTTCTTTGGCAGTGGCTTCAATAAGGGCTGCAGTGCGGATGATGTTAACGATGAGTCGAGCTGGGAATGCGCCTTTTCGGTGAGAATTCTGTCGATTTCGAGGGCATGTCCCTCACAGAGGATGGCGGCTTCGATATAGGATTGGTTGTCGATTTCTGCGGTAAGAGTTCCATATTGTTCTGCTTCAGAGTCGGAGTCATTGGTGGCAACAGTGACTGGGGTAATGTAGGTGGTGGGGAAAGACATTTCAATGCTTGTTTGGTAGTTGATCAAGTGCTAAGGCGGTTGATTGACTGGAGAATAATCAGAGGGCGTGTTGCTTCTTATAAGCGTTCAGGATTCGAGCGGAGTTTTTCAAGTTCTTTTCTGGGAGCCATTCGTTATCTCCTGATGAATATCCTTTCCAGGAAACAAGATAACGTCGGCGAATGCTGGTTCCTTTATGAGAAAGGATTGCTTCTACTTCATATTCTTCTTCTTCTTCGATGATGTCAGGTGGTGGTTCAGGGAAGTTCGGGCCATGTACGTCCGTTTCGCTATAGGATGATAAGACAGAAGCGTGGAATGTGGGGTGGATTTTCCATTGCGGAGGGAGTTTGAGCGTAAACGTGATAGGAGATAAGACATCGATGATTGGGAAAGGTCCGTATTGTTTCGGGGCGAGTTTCTTTGATGGGAGTTTGAGTCTAAGATTAGCAGCAGATAGCCAAACCTTATCTCCAATCTTCCATGGGGTGTACTTATCTCCTCGGGATCGTTCAGCCATTGTCTGCATTGCAATGTTATGGCAAGCGATTGCTTCTTCTCTTATCTTCTGCAGTGATCGTACTCGATCTTCTGCTGCGGGGACGGATGAATCAGGGATCAGATGAGGGATAGCGCGTGGTTCATATCCCATCATCAAGTAGAAGGGTGATGCATTCCTTGCATCATGTTTTCGATGGTTATGGACGAATTCGGCGATTGGCAAGTGTTCTACCCCAATCTTCAGGGTTGTTGCGGCAATAAATGCGCAGATATGTTTCAAGTTCTTGATTCAGCCTTTCAGTTTGACCATCAGTCTGAGGGTGATAAGCCGTGGAAGGGGCGATGATGTAGTCAAGAAGTCGGGCGAGTTCTTTAGAGAAGCATGATAGGAACTGCGGGCCTCGATCCGAGATGACTTTGTCATGGAGTCCAAATCGACGGTAGACGTGTTTCAAAAATAGTTTAGCAACGCCTTCGGAAGTGATAGTTTTTAAACAAGGGATAATAATTACCCCCTTTGTAAGGCCATGGTCTACCACTACCATGATACTATCAAAGCCTCCAGAGATGGGGAGGTCAGTGATAAGGTCGACAGAGACCTGAGAGAACGGGCGAACAGCCGTCGAGGGAATAGGCGTGAGCGGGGGCCGAACAGGATGAGTATCCGCTTTCATTTGCTGACAAAGGGCGCAACCCTCAACGTATTTACGAATATAAGAGCCCATTGCAGGCCACCAAGCTTCCCGTTTAACGAGCTCTTCTGTTTTGAATCTACCGGGGTGACCCGCGGTAGGATGATCATGATACCGTTTCAGGATATCGGAGCGATGCGCCGGTGGAATATAGGCGCGGTTCTTAAAATAGAGGACATTCTCCTCAATCTTCCAGTCAGAAAGTGCCGATTTCATAGGGGGATGGCACATGCCATCAAGGGCATCAGATGCTGTCTTGAAGACAGGGTCGTCGAGGGGGTCAGAGGATGACAGCACATCTGTCAAGTCGGTGTCAATAAGACGAACGAATAGAGCGTCAGGGAGGAGGGTCTGGTCCTCGTTATCGTCTTTGCCAGAGTCATAATCAGGCCGGCGGGATAGTGCATCAGGTACTGCTAATTTAGTACCTGCAACGTGATGCAGTTCGATGTCGTATATAGACAAAATCAATTGCCAACGTGCTTGGCGACGGGTAAGCTTCTGTGCACTTCTAAAGTACAGAAGGTTCTTATAGTCGGTGAATACTAGGACGGGGTGTGGGTTTCCTTCGAGATAATGACGCCATTCGTTCAATGCCCTGATCACCGCAAGGAGTTCCCGATCAAAGATCTGATAATTTCGTTCTGCGGGGTTCAAAGACTGTGAGAGATATGCACATGGGTGGTAGACACCATTCTCATCAGTCTGTAGGAGAACTCCTCCAGTTGCTACAAGCGAAGCGTCAGTAGCAATGGCAAATTGTCGGGAGGGATCAGGGTTACGGAGTACCGGTTGGGAAGTGAAGCGTCGCTTCAATTCTTCGAAGGTGTCCATACATTCGGTTGACCATTCAAAGGCCTTATCTTTCTTTGTCAAATCGATAAGGGGTCGAGCGATGTCAGAGTAGTGGGAAATGAACGTGCGGTAAAAGTTGCAAAAGCCGAGGAATGACCGAACATCTTTTACAGATTTTGGGATTGGCCATTCGGAGATTCCCTTGGTCTTGGCGGTATCCATAGCAACTTGTCCGGGGCGAATTATCATTCCGAGGTATTCTACTTCTTCTGCATCGAAGGTGCATTTCTCCGGTTTCAAGAACAGGCGTTCTTTTCGTAATTTCATCAAGACTCGTCTTGTCCGTTCGCGGTGTTCTGTCATTGTCGTAGAGAAAATCAGGATATCGTCCATATAGATAACCATCCATCCTTCATTGATTTCTTGTTGAAAGGTGCGATTCATGTATGCTTGAAAAGTTGCTGGGGAATTGCAAAGGCCGAAGAACATGACATTTGGTTCGAATAGGCCGAATTCCGTAGTAAAAGCAGCTTTCCACCTATCATCAGGATGGATGCGAATATTGTTATAGCCGGACCGGATATCCATTTTCGTAAAGAACTGTGCATTGTGGAGACGTGCGACAAGGGAAATAGGGAGTGGAAGCGGGTATGCGTTCTTGACTGTCCAATCATTGATGTAGCGATAATCTTGACAGGGACGTAGTTCTCCACTCTTCTTTCCTACAAAGAAGAAGCCACTAGCTTGAGGTGACTTCGATTCTGAGATAAAGCCTTTCGCAACGTTTTCATCGATAAATGTTTTGACGGCAGTGCGTTCTTTCTCTGATAGCGGGTAAACCTTAGACGTATGAGGGATAAAACTGGGTTTGGTGTCGATCCGATGATCGATACCAGGGCGTTCGGGGGGTAGTTTATTCAGTCCGTCTTTAGCAAAGACGTCTGCGAAATCGTGCAAATAATCTGGGACCAACTCTTCGAAGGATTTCTTTTCTTTTCCTTCTCATCCGTGGCGAATTCCTGGGCTTTGTTACTGTATTTCGGAGGGGGGAGAGGAATTGTGGAGTAGTTGGAGGATTGTTCAAGTTGAGAAGTTCCATCACGTGTCAAAGGTGTATCCATGGATACTTCTTCTATGATCCTCATACTAATTCCATCGGTATCGTATTCCACAAGAAATTCTCCGTCACCTAGTTCATAAGAGGAAATTTCACGTACTTCTGGCGCATGCCAGACGTCGTTCATGGTATCGAATTGGTCATCTTCCTCAGTTGGGATTAACGAGGGCACGGGTTCGTCGTCACTGGGTATTTCTTCAATAGAAGCTGAAAGGGTTTTCGGGGGAACAAAGAACTTGGATAACTTCGGTACGTTGGTGCTTCGTCCTGGGAGTTCTTCTTCCGGTTTTCTTTTTCCTTGCTTCTGATCTTCTATTGGCCGTTGCTCAATAGGTTCTTGTCCGACCCGATACTCGGGTTCGGATTCATTCTTGCGCTTTTCTGCACGAGGGATTGGTGACATTGCTCGCGGCAATTGTACACGTGGAGTGGGTTCTGTAGTACGTGGAGTTCGTACTTCTGGTTCTGGGTTTTCAGACACATTAATAGGAGAAGCGATGAATGGTTTCGGAAGACGGGAATGTTGCCATCTGGTATGGTGGTTGAAAAGTCGGGGCAACCCGTTCTTCTTTCGGTCTTCATCCAAATCGATTTCGATTTCATCAGATTTCTTTGTCCGTGAAAGGACAAGTGTTTCAGCAGCCCAATCTATAATTGGGTTCATTGCTCGTAACCATGGGATTCCAAGGAGGATTTGATCTCTTCTTCCTAGTTTGGTGATGTTGAATTTTCCATACATGGTTCGGTCATCGATTTTAACCACTATGAGGCAGTAGTGCGTAATCGGTCCTCCTTTTATGAGGGTTCCATCTGCCGTTGTAACTCGAAATGGTTCTTTGAGTTTTCGTCGTGTGATTTGATGGAGTTTCACAAACTCTTCTGAGATGAATGTTCCTGCTGCTCCTGAATCAATAACAGCGGTGGTGTCGACGGATTTCAAGCGAGTACGCGAGTGGAGGGTGATAGGGATACGAAGTTCTTTTCTTTCACCTACTGCGCGTACAAGTCTTAGTATTACATTGGGAGAAACATACGTCGAGTCTTTGTTTCTCCACATCAAAAATCCTGGACAATCCGTCTCACGGTTTCTTCATCTTCTTCTTCTCCTTTGACTTCGGTTTGTCGGAGCGGGGTCTTCTTCTTTCTGTCAGGGCAATTATGGATGTGATGTCCTGTCTTTCTGCATCCGAAGCATTGCCCTTTCTTCATGCATTCGGATCTCTCCATATCGGAGATTCGATCTACGACCATTGCGTTGGAATCACGGTTCGGAACATACCGTGCATTCCCGTAGTTCTTCTTCTTCTGTTGTGGAGCATGACGTGTCCTCATGGCGTTAAGCCGATGATGGGTGTTGTCAATAGCAACGCATTGCAGCACAACATCTCGAAATATTTCGGAGACATCTCCTGTATTGAAAAGCTTTGTAAGGATGCCCCAATTAAGACCGTCTTGGAAGAACTGGATCTTCGTTGCGTTGTCGGTGACCTGAGCCTTGGCTGCAAGTGCCTCAAAATCAGCGACGTAGGTATGGAGATCTCCAGTTCCTTGTTTGAGATCCCTAAGTCTAGTAAGGGCGGTTCCTTTGGTATCCACCGGTTCAAATGCTTCCTTGAAGCTTTTCATAAAATCTGCCATCGTCCCATAACCAACTTTTTGTCCCGAAGTGTCGGTAGATTGGGCGTGTTCGAGGAACTGTTCCTTCCAAGATTTGGCGTTCTTTTCGGTCATAAAAGAAGTTATGTAGATGATCTTCTGTTTATCGGTGGTGTAAAGCTTTTCATTGATGTCAAAGTGCAAGTTGCATGACTGGATAAACTCGCGAGAGTTATCACGATCTCCATCAAAACCGGTTGGTTGACCGATCTTGTATTCGAACTCTTTGGTCGACGACATGGTTGATGTTTCTTCTGGTGAGTTATACTTTCTCGGTGCCTACACGCGCTGTCTTGCTGTCCGTCAGGGCTTTTCTTCTGTCAGGGGGCTTCCTCTTGACAATCTGCTCAGCGTACGCGTACGCTAGTCTGCTGATCTAAGTGATCAGGGTTCAGGGTCGAGGACTGGATAGTCGACGATCAAAATGACTTTAATCTTTTGTTACGAACTGGGGTGGCGTCACCAGCGACAGTGAAAAGACACAGACGGTCTGCTGGGAGTTCTTACAATGTTCAAAGAGAACAAGGTGAAAGTATAAGGAACATGTTCCGAATACGATCAAGGGTTCAGCCTCGAAGACAAGTCTGAGAGGTATCCGCGAGAATAGAGACTAAGACTAAGGAGTGCTTAGACTTAGAGACGACTCAAGATGACTTAGGTTGGAGACCTAAGCAAAGGAGATTCCAGGTAAAACCCAGTAAGATTAAAGTAGAGAATCTACTACAAGTACACTGTGCTTAAATAGGCCAATATGTGCGCACAGACCAAGAGAAACGTGAGAATGTAAGTACGTATCCAAAGAAGGAAGGCACTTTAGTACAGATGCGTTGAGCATGTGAGTCGGAATCATGTTACGTAATATACAAGGTAAATGAAGTAAAAAAAGGAAATGAATAGGGGCACGTACAATTGTAACAAACATCTGGCATTACTAGGAGCGGAGCTTCTGTGAATTGTTTCTTCAATTCATCAAATGCATGTTGTTGTTTCTCCGTCCAATTCCATGGAACATCTTTTCTTAGCAAATCATTCATTGGTCTGGCTATATCTGAGAACCCCAATATGAATCTTCAATAGAAGTTGGCAAAACCCATGAATGCTTGTATGTCTTTTACGCATTTGGGAACAGGCCATTTTAATACTCCTTCTACTTTCACAGGGTCCATAGATACATTACCTTTTTCCACAATCAACCCTAAGAATTCGACTTTAGACTGTTCGAAACTACATTTCTCTGGTTTCAAGAACAGGTCGTTATCTTTTAATCGTTTGAGTACTTCTCGCACAACTTTTCGGTGTTGCTCCTTATTTCCATTTGTAAAGACCAAGATGTCATCGATGTAGACAATGACCGTCTTTCCATCAATGAGATCTCTAAATATTTCATTCATCATAGTCTGGAAAGTTGCTGGAGAATTTGTCAACCCGAAATACATTACGGTTGGTTCATGGTGACCAAAAGGCATTTTGAAGGCTGCCTTCCACTCGTCTCCTTCTTTCATCCAAATATTATTGTATCCCCATCGTACATCCATTTTAGAGTACATTGTGGCACCAGTTAAAGCATCAATTAAATCTTGAGATCTCGGTAAAGGGTACGCGTTTTTAACCATTTTCTCATTGAGCTTTCTATAGTCCATTACTGGTCGTAATTTGCCATCTTTTTTGGCCACAAAGAAGAAAGGTGCTGCAACAGGAGATTGTGAATCTCTAATACGTCCTAATGCAGTTTCGGCTTTTAACCAATCTTTCAATGTGTCCATTTCTTTGGGTGATAAAGGATACGGTTTTGCATTCGGTGGAAGATCATTCTCATCTTTAAGATCTATTGCATGATCCCATTTCTTTCTTTCAGGAAATCTCTTTGATTCCTCTTCTGAGAATACACCCAGGTAATCGTGAAGCCAGTCTGGAACCATTTCTTCTACAGACTTTTTCTTTTTAGTAGCTTCCTCTGCTACTTTTTGTTCTGTGGCGATAGAAGCTTTATATCTAATCCATTCATTCTTTGGACTATCTTCATCTTCTATTTCCTCAACCATCGCCCTCTTCTTCGCCATGCCTTCATTGTCATCTTCCTCTTCCATGGGAATCAGATCTGGCAAGTCACCCTGTTTTTGGGTTTTTCGTTTTTCTCTATTTTTTTGTCTTTTTTCTTTTTTAGTCTCACACTTGATTGGGCATCGTGTAAGAGCAAATCGTCCTGCGTTCCAATCAATCTCCGGATTATGATACCTTAGCCAATCTATACCGATAATAACATCATCGCTTCCTAGATCTGTAACCATGAAGGCTGCTTTGTCTTCTTCATGATCCCCAATCTTTAATCCTATTTCAGCGAATCTTGTCATAGCTCCGGCAGCATTTAAGGAACCATCAATGTTCTTGACTGGTATGGGATGCAATAATTTACGACACCGGACATCATTGTTCTTCACAAATCTTTCGCTTATAAATAATGTTGATGCACCACAGTCCACAAGTGCTTTTACGTCTGCTTGTCTGTTCTTTCCTTTCAGTGTAATCAGAATATAAAAATGCTCTGATTTGGATCGTATATACACTTCCGTTACATCTGAAAAACTAGAAAGAATAGAGAATCGATTGTTCGGGTCTAGGTCTGCAGACTCTGACTTCAACCCTTCTAAAAACCCTTGCCTTCTTTGGAGGATAACCAGTCCTTGAACCATTTAGGTGCGGTTTCTTCTTCGGCAGACGATGCCTTCACTTGCGCTGGTTTTGGCGCTTCTTTACAGTTCCTAGCCATATGGCCTTCTCCACCGCATCTGTAACATTTGAAAGCACCAGGCTTTCCTTGCGGTTTGGGGGCAATCTTTTGCCTTCCGAGCGTCACTGTTACTGGGTCCAGCCCTTGATGAAGAAGGAACTCCACTGTTAGACTTGGGAGTCCACCAGGTGTTTCGCTTCTTCTCTGTGTCCAACTCTTCAAAGTTTTGCCCAATTTCTACTGCTCTTTCGACCAATTTATTGAAAGTATTTTTGTCCTTGAGCGCAACATGAGCGAGTTGTTCTTTGATCCGGGTTTGTAGACCAGATCGGAGTTTGAGGCGGAGGTCATAGTCGGAGAAGTTTGTGAATACCGACTTTTGTTTGAAGGATGCAATGTATTCTGGAACAGAACTAGATCCTTGCCTAAGGGTCTCTAATTCTCTGATGGCCTTCGCTTCTTTGTTCTCATCTTTAAACATGCGTGAAAACTCTTCTAAGAAGTCTTGGAAGTCCATTCTCCTGCAGCTTGTTTCTTAACGTAAGGTTCTGCCCATTTTCCGGCATTTCCCTTAAGATAAGACAACATTAAGCTGAGATGTTGTTGTTGTATTGCGTTGGGATATTGTGTGAGGTAGAGGGATACTTGTGCCAAGAATGTTTCAATGTCAATGGAATCTTTTCCTCCAGTGAACTCTGTTGGCTTCGCAATTTTGGGAGCTCCTCCTGTTGATGTAGGTTTTGCTTCCAGCTCATCAATTCTTTCCCTATATTGACGAAGTTCTTCATGGAGTTTTTCATTCTGGTCTTGTAGGACATCATTCATATTCTTGAGTCTTTGAACTTGCTCTTGGACTGGAGCAATCACAACATTGATAGCATTTGCGATATACTCAGCCAAAGCTTGTTCATTGTGAATGGTAGTGGCGGGAGCAGACATAGTACCAGTTGTATTCTGGAACCTGATTTACTGATGTCTGTGGTTGACTAGTCGTAACGGTCAACCCGAATAGGAAAGATGGTGAAAAGGAGATGGGAAAAGAAGTATGTAAATGAAAAACTGAGCGGTCCCCGATATCTGATCTGATCTACCACGTACTCAGGTCCTAAAGGGTTCTTTAATCAACCCAACTAGGCGCTTCCCTATTTACTAACTAAGAAAACTATAGTAAAGGTTTTTGTGATCTTCCAAGTGGGAAAAACTCGAGGGACACGGTGCTCTTCCAGCCGAAGCTTACAAGCGACCAGTCTATCTTGAACAACGAGGCAATTCCACTAAATACTTCGAAGAAGACTAGACCTTCTATCGTATGAAGAGAAAACTATCGTAAAAAAGGAAACTATCGTAGAGCTCAGCAGGCAGGGTCTTGGGCCAGCACTGAGGTCACGGATCGAACACCTAATGTTGCGCGTCCACCGTCTACTAGCAGCAGCAATGTAAGGCTGGGCCTGGTAGAGGTCTACTAACTACAAAAGACTATTTGGTAGAAAATGCGCTCAAATGAGCAAAGGAGAGAAGAAAGATCGCGACTTTTTTAGGGTCGGGCAAGACAAAACGTTTTGTACTGGCCTGCAAGTGCGAGTGCCTTTACAGACGCGTACAGAAAATGATAAGAGACTTCTGATAGTCGTCTACAACGGTACTATCGTTGAAGAGGAATTCAGAAGAAAAGTATGCAGCGGTATGCGAGTCGGAGTCTCCTAAAGTTCAAACCTAATGTCACAACCAACAAAACAAATTAACGCTAGGGCAGAGACTAGGACTCAAACTAGGATTGTCACAGAGAAAGAGAGAGGAGCAAGGACGTCTTGGATTGCTACAATTGTAGATACATACAAGAGGTTTGAACTAAAGAACTACTACAGCGAAACTAGCTAACTATATACACATATTGAAACTGAGATATAAACTGAGTTTGAAACTACTGACCAATCATAAAATAGAAACGAGAATCATACGATGTGATAGTTGTGACATTGTTATGACATCATATTCTAGAAGGTTCTAAGATCACGTGATACTATCTTATCTTATCTTATCTGATAGCATCATAAAAGATCTCTTCATCTTCATCAGGGAGTTCGGTTATAGAAGTGGTTATAGGGATTTTGACGGAGTTTGTGTTTGTCTTAGCGCTGAGTTTAGACGCTTTAGGGAAATTAAAAAAAGAGTAATGATTTGTATTTGGAATTCATGACAGTTCCTCCCATGATAGTCCCGAAAGTTCATGTGCTTTTTGTGTGACAACTGTCGTTGCTGCACATTTAACGAGTCCTGCTGGTGCGTGTTCTATAATTCCTGCTTCTAGCATATCATCAATTCGAGCACTGAAGAACCGGGACTGATCCAGGGTTAGTGGTCTTTGGTGGGTACATAGGTTAAATGTTGCTGTTTCCGGGACATTTAGGTTAGGTTTGACTTCCTTCAGGGATAGTGCGAAGACATCTGCATTTCTTCGGACAAAGTTTTCTAGCTGCTGTTTCTCATCTTCCGTGATGTCGTCGCCGAGCTTGATCTCTTCTAAGATTCTTGCTATTCTTGCTGGGTTGTCTGGCCAGGTGTGTCTTGTGAATATGTCTTTCTTTGTGGTTGTGGATCTGGGAGTTCTCATAAGAGTCCTTCTTCTTGTTCTGTTTGGATTGGGTTGATTAAGACTTGGATCGGTGCTGTAGTGTTGTCTCATTAAGGTCATTGGTGCTCTGGTCTTCCTCTCTTGTTACTCTTTGCGCTCGTCTCCATATTTGTCTTACTCTTCGCTGTTCTTGTTGTTTTGGAGTCAGAGTGTTTGGCTTCCATTGTCCCATTGGTATGTGTGGTAGCTGCTCTTTGGGTTCTTTAGTGCTGATCGGACTCTGGTGTTGCTTGACATCTTGAGTTAGACTGGTGTTCTGTTCTGTGTTTCTTAGGACTTGTCCCTGTGCTATCTGATTGCGTATGGTTGTTGAGTGAGAATCATCTGAGATTTTGATTGAGTCTGACTGATATTTGTGTTCGGCTTTGAAGGATTGCAAGAGTGGTTTTCCGAACAGGAATGCCCATCCTCCTCTGCTGTTAAAGACTTTGAACTCTCCTTTCGCTCGTATTCCATTGTAAAGATACAACCTAGCTTGGGCTGTAGATAAACCACTGCCTAAACTAGTATGTTAGTCTTGCGCTCCATCTAGTCTGCTTCACTTGTAAGAACAAGAGTGTCCGACCCTAAAGGGGGATGCCTATTTAGTATGGTCTAGTTCAAGTCTAACTTATTTGCGAAACAAGCGTCGAGGTCAGCGGTAAGTTGCTGCAGTCAGCGATGATACCGCCGG
>JABCPU010000618.1:0-34931 GCA_016800925.1 Suillus spraguei | reverse complement strand
CCTTGCGGTTTGGGGCAGTCTTTTGCCTTCCGGAGTCGACATCCATAGTGTCACTGTTTACTGGGTCAGCCTTGGATGAGGGAACTCACTGTTAGACTTGGAGTCCACAGGTGTTTCACTTCTTTTCTGCGTCCAACTCTTCAAAGTTTTGCCCAATTTCTACTGCTCTTTCAATCAGTTTGTTAAGAGTATTCTTGTCTTTGAGCGCAACATGAGCGAGTTGTTCTTTGATCCGGGTTTGTAGACCAGATCGGAGTTTAAGGCGGAGGTCGTAGTCGGAGAAGTTTGTGAATACCGACTTTTGTTTGAAGGATGCAACGTATTCTGGAACAGAACTAGATCCTTGCCTAAGGGTCTCTAATTCTCTGATGGCCTTCGCTTCTTTGTTCTCATCTTTAAACATGCGTGAGAACTCCTCTAAGAATTCATTGAAGTCCAATTCTCCTGCAGCTTGTTTCTTAACGTAAGGTTCTGCCCATTTTCCGGCATTTCCCTTAAGATAAGACAACATTAAGCTGAGATGTTGTTGTTGCGTTGCATTGGGATATTGTGTGAGGTAAAGGGATACTTGTGCCAGGAATGTTTCGACATCGATGGAGTCTTTTCCTCCAGTGAACTCTGTTGGCTTCGCAATTTTGGGAGTTCCTCCTGTTGATGTTGGTTTTGCTTCCAGTTCATCAATTCTTTCCCTATATTGACGAAGTTCTTCATGGAGTTTTTCGTTCTGGTCTTGTAAGACATCGTTCATATTCCTGAGCCTTTGAACTTGCTCTTGGACTGGAGCAATCGCAACATTGATAGCATTTGCGATGTACTCAGCCAAAGCTTGTTCGTTGTGAATGGTAGTGGCGGGAGCAGACATAGTACCAGTTGTTTTCTGGAACCCGATTTACTGATGTCTGTGGTTGACTAGTCGTAACGGTCAACCCGAAAAGGAAAGATGGTGAAGAGGAGATGGGAAAAGAAGTATGTAAATGGAAAACTGAGCGGTCCCCGATATCTGATCGGATCTACCACGTACTCAGGTCCTAAAGGGTTCTTTAATCAACCCAACTAGGCGCTTCCCTATTTACTAACTAAGAAAACTATAGTAAAGGTTTTTGTGATCTTCCAAGTGGGAAAAACTCGAGGGACACGGTGCTCTTCCAGCCGAAGCTTACAAGCGACCAGTCTATCTTGACAACGAGGCAATTCCACTAAATACTTCGAAGAAGACTAGACCTTCTATCGTATGAAGAGAAAACTATCGTAAAAAGGAAACTATCGTAGAGCTCAGCAGGCAGGGTCTTGGGCCAGCACTGAGGTCACGGATCGAACACCTAATGTTGCTCGTCCACCGTCTACTAGCAGCAGCAATGTAAGGCTGGGCCTGGTAGAGGTCTACTAACTACAAAAGACTATTGGTAGAAATGCGCTCAAATGAGCAAAGGGAGAAGAAAGATCGCGACTTTTTAGGGTCGGGCAAGACAAAACGTTTTGTACTAGCCTGCAAGTGCAAGTGCCTTTACAGACGCGTACAGAAGATGATAAGAGACTTTTGAGAGTCGTCTACAACGGTACTATCGTTGAAGAGGAATCCAAAAGAAAAGTATGCAGCGGTATGCGAGTCGGAGTCCCCTAAAGTTCAAACCTAATGTCACAACCCACAAAACGAATTAACGCTAGGGCAGAGACTAGGACTCAAACTAAGGTTATCACAAGAGAGAGAGGAGCAAGGACGTCTTGGATTGCTACAGTGTAGATACAAGAGGTTTGAACTAAAGAACTACTACAGCGAAACTAGCTAACTATATACACATATTGAAACTGAGATATAAACTGAGTTTGAAACTACTAGCCAATCATAAAATAGAAATGAGAATCGTACGATGTGATGATTGTGACATTGTTATGACATCATATTCTAGAAGGTTCTAAGATCACGTGACACTATCTTATCTTATCTTATCCGATAGCATCATAAAAGATCTCTTCATCTTCATCAGGAAGTTCGGTTATAGAAGCGGTTATAGGGATTTCAATGGAGTTTGTGTTTGTCTTAGCGCTGGGTTTAGACGCTTTAGGGAAATTGAGGAAAGAGTAATGATTTGTATTTGGAATTCGTGACACCAACTCCATAGTCAATGATTGACAGGTCAGGTGTAGATATAAGCTCATAGAACAATGTCAGATAAACTTCTCAAAGAAAAGGAGAACATACTTGGACATTCATTGAGTAATTAGACTTGCGGTCAAAGAAAACATTACCAAAGAATCCAGGCCAATGTGTAAGAGGAACTAGTGTGCCATCAACCATTAGCCACCCATCCCACCTGACTGGACATAAATTTTCCTCCACCCACTCCTTGGCAGTTTCCTTTCTTTCTGCATCAGGCAACTGAAGAGCTGAAGTCCAGAACTGTGTGGAACAGCAAGCCTTCATGACTTGGCTTGTCACCAGAAGTGCAGTACTGAAGCCAACTCCAAACTGAAGTGCCACCTTCCAAGTGCTTGCAGCATTTCCATAGTGTCCAAAGCAGTAAAGCGCAATTGCAAGTTAGCAATCAACTGGCATCTGGTAATTATGTTAAAAAAATGACTGTGGAAAATGCTGTCCTGAGCTAAAATAGTGACTAGGTTGTCAAAGCAAGCAGGATATATGCATAAATATGAGCAGAAAATCTCAGGGTGGTGAACTTTATAGTCAGATAGGAGGAGGTCAAAAAGTGCACTTGATTTGGGTATGGGTACACACTGGTGGAGGTTTCGAGTCGCATAAAGGTTTCCAATGTCCACAATATACTGGGCAAGCACTAAAGACTCCTCTGAATCTGAGTCAGACTCAATCACAGAGAGATCTGATGATGAGGAGCTCAATGATGAGGAACTATGACTGCATGAACTACTGGCTAAGTCACTAGATGTATCCATGCCAGAGTCCTCGGAGGATGAGCTGGAATCTGAATGGTTATCATACCCATCCTCATCCTCCTGCAGTTGGGTCACAATCTCAGCAATTATATCCATGAAAAACCTGTTATAGATCTTGTCTGCAGCTTGTTGCCGCTCAGTTTGACAAGGCATGGTACAGGGTTAAGCAAATTCAAACTCAGCTGTCTGTGAAAACGGTTTTCATTGTTTGTTCAACAGGTTGATCAAAGTTGAAACCTGTTTTTGGACAATTCCGAATGGTCAAAAACAGAATTGAAAACAGTGTCAAAACCCAACTTTGAACGTCCCTAATGACAGTTTGGACATTGTCATGGTCGTGCAGGAGATAGCAAGCATCGCATTTGAGACTACTAAGGGTACATCTTGGGTGGGCAAATGTGCAAATTGATACAGTCAACTTGGACATGTACAAGTTAGATTCATCTGAAATAAATACACAGAACAGGCTAGGATATCAACATGGACTCAATATAATATTTGAATCTGAAGGGCCATCATAGTGGTCAACCACACCTCAAAGTGTAACTGCATGAAAGTTAGGTGAGATGACAGCACTGACTACATTGAGTTTTCAAGGAATTGTCAAACAATGCTGTCGACCATTTTGACCTCAGGAAACAGTTGAAAACCGAGTGGTCTATGCTCACATTTAACCACTCCTCATCCTTTCCCTAGATTCAAGTCTACAATCATTGTAAGATAAGAGTGTGACCTCCCTTTTTTGGTGATGGTTTTGTTAACTAGGAGGAACATGCGATGTTGTTGTACTTCGGAAGTGATTGATTGTAGCATTGGATGAATTGCCTATGTAAGATATGTTAGAGTGGTTCAGAACCTTGTCTTGTAATAAGAGGCTAACGAGGGCAGGAGAAATGGGTCTAGAAGAACAAGAGTATCTGTCTACCTAGAAGACAAGGTATGCTATTGCTTTCGTCAGTCAACGCTGACAGTACAAGAATCTACAGACTTATATCTCAGTTTCTTGAAGAAGAACTGAGATATTTCTATGTAACGGCACTGGACTTCATAGTAAGTGAAAAAGAAACAAAAATTTAGACATAACTCATTGACATATATTGTAGAGGCTCGTTGGACTTCAACACTTTGACCATTTGAACTATGGCATTATATCTGCACATTTACAGCAACTTTCATATCAATAGACCAGATTTGATTTTGTTCCCCTCACTGCTTTTGTTTAGTTGTGGAGTTGGACAAACAAAAGGGTCCCACCTGTTATGATATTTGGGCCCATGAAGTATCCTAGAATGGCCTGTCCGACCCTCTGCCCAACACAATTGCAGTACTCTTGAGACTTGCCACCATGCCTGGAAACCACCATCACATTCCAGCAGCTGTAAAACAGCAATGGGTGACCATTTTTGCTCATATGACATCTAGTAGCATAGCACAAGCTACTCAGACAAGCCACCAAACTGTTAACCAAGTTCTTCTGCTCTCTCGTCTTGCAGGCTAAAGTGGATGTCCTCACCTGCTCACAGCAGCAGATGCTTCAGTAAGTGAACCAAGCCTGCAGTGCAGAGGTGGTAATTTCCCTTACTCCCTTACTAGTATCAGTTGTCATGTATTGAGCACACTCCAGACCTATTGCTATCTGAATGAACTTCAACATATGCTACATCAGGTAATGGGTGTTGAAGTTTCTGAAGTCACCGTTGAAGGAACTATGAAAAGATATGGCTTCATGCGCAAATGTGTATGTAGTTTTTCACTAGTTGCATTTGATTTTGATTATCTCCTCTGCTAGGTGTCCCATCTTTGCACAGATGCGTGAGAAAAATCAATAAAAGAAATGTCAAGGGGAAGCTGAAGTTGAATTCAACTGACACACCCACAATGACTCCAGTATTCAGCAGAATTGAGACAGTGATATCTGAAACAACTGAAGGATCAGATTCTTAAGTTTTAGATGACCATAAAAATTCTTCCCTCACTAACAGACTGTTGAGATTGCTGACTCAGAGCTGGAACACAAAAAGGATGAGGCAAGATCTACTGCAGTGGCATGTCTCCAATGACATGGATGGAGGAATGGGTGGGAAGCATATTAAACCAGTATCCAGCACATGGAAAGCACTGTTATAGTATTCCTCGCTGATCCTCTTTGTGAAGAGTGGAATTTTGAGAATAACCAGAATCAGATATGAGATTGTTGGGGAAGGTGATAGATGCTTGTCATTAGGGGAGCTCAAAGTCCAACGCCCAACACCCAACCTCGTGACCGAAAAGAGTAAGTATACCTTGAGTATACCTAGAATAAATAGAAGTAAATAGGGAATAAAGCTAAACCTTGTCACCCGAGGTGTCTCCCAGTATTTTCATGCCTGATGTCTGAACCTCACTGTTTCTAAACCTTTCTGTACCTAAAAGTTGAACCTTTGTGCACCTTAGGAGTTTTAATGACGTGTTTAGTGTTGAATAGGCCTGATTTTCTTTGGCACTGAGCAGAATTCTAATGGAATTTAAAGAAAAAAAATGCTACTACAAATAAAATATAAGACAATAAGACAATTACTATGAGAAGGTTTAGAATAGCACATAAGGTTTAGGCATGAAAAGGTTCAGAAATACTGGAGGACAAGTTGGTGAAGGTTTCGGCGCTTCGCGCGACAAATCTCATCAGTAGCTTTATTCCCTATTTACTTCTATTTATTCTAGGTATACTAATTTCGGTCACGAGGTTGGGCGTTAGGCGTTGGGCTTGGGCGTTGGGCGTTCAACTTTGAGCTCCCTAATTATTGCAGCTCAGTCGATAAGAGCAGACTCCAAGCGTGCCATTCTATGGTGCGAATCGCTTAGAGGCCGCCTACTTTGTGCAAGCGCCAAATTGAAGGCGAAAAAAAATGGAAATGATGTCAGCATACTTCAAAAATGTACTAGCTCGACGAGCAGAAAATTTTAATGAAAATACCGAGAAAAATAGTACATTGAGTCTGTGTAGTAGCACTATGGTCACTAAACATCAAAGGGCTGCCGCCGCACGGGCAAGAGCTGCAAGATGGCCAAAAACCTACAACTCTAACACTGTACCTGCCGCATCCAATCCTGCGGCAGTGATCGAGATCGATTACAACTCCTCCAGTGAACAGGACTGTAGATACACTGGAGGTGTGGATTGTCAGTTCTCCGACACCAAATATGATTCTGCGACAGAGTCAGAGTGGTCCGATGGGTTGATGCAAGCTCAGGAAGAAAGCTCTTGATAAAGCTCTTGGAGCAAAGGAGGCGCAGGATCAAGCAGCAATTCGTGAGGAGGCTAAAAACTTGTTGAACAAAGGTCTCTGGTGTAGGAAGTAATCGAGTCATTTATGCCTTTTCTTACCAAAGTTTCATTGCGAGCTCAATTTCATTGAGTTCTTTTGGGACATGGTGAAAAATATCTTCGTGATAATTGCGACTATACTTTCGACACGCTGAAGGAGAACATGCCAAAAGCATAGTACCCATGCGCCAAATTGGACCTGACAAAGTATTTTGCTCGCTCAGTTTTGACTCAATGAAAAATCCGTCTTGGGATTTTGTACTTACCTTCAAAAGGAGTGTTTTCCCAAGAGGAATTAAAATTCTGACTTTTTTTGAAGGGTTAAAATATTTGCACAAAGTAAGCGGCCTCTAAGTGATTCGCACCATAGGATACTTTGCGCGCCTAAATATTGTAACAAGCGGGACCTTTTTGTTTGTCCAGCTCCACAACTAAACAAAAGCGGTGAGGGGAACAAGTTATTGAGGCTTCTGAGACTCTGGATCGTTCTGTTCATGATTTTTTTGCATCTTAGGATCATATAAGGTATGCTGATTCTGAGATGATAATTCCTATGTAGCCGGCCTGGTATTAGTAACCCTCGGCCATTATGATCGCGCCGCAACAATCATCCGCTTCTTTTCAAATTTCTCTGTGGAGGCGCCTGAACGTTTTGGGCGCTATGCCGCCAAGGTCCTATAGACGATAACTATTTGCATAGCACAGTGCAGTGATGTATAATCCTCTTGCAAAGGAAGACGTAACATCGACTTGATGTCCCACTCCGTGATGCCTGCCTCTTGTAATGTGTAAGGCTTGCGGTGGGTTCGATAGGGAATTGTTAACGAAACGATTGGGATATAAGATGGACAGTGAGTGATAACGGATAGGAACAGATCTTTTATTGTTGGTCAGTGTGCACCGGACTAGACTTTTGAGGCAAGTGGCGGAATAGGACGTCTCAAGGGCTTTCTCTAAGATGCTTTTTGAGCGGGGATCTTCTAAGGTAGAATTCGCTGTAGATACCGGAGTGTACATGAGCTAGATATACGGAAATGATAAGGTTTCGTCCTGAACGCGCCACGGAAAATAAAGAGGGCGTGAAAATCGAGTGCGCAGTTTTTTTGACAGTGGCGAGGAAAATAGTGTCAGTAACGAGGGACGAGGACTGGATGTAGAAAGAGATAACGAGTTATATAGTAATAGGGACTAAGTTCATTTTTGAAGCATTGTCGGGGCTTAGAGGATATGAAATCCTTACGAATGCCAGAATCATCATCCCACCATTTTTTCCTCAGATCTCTGTCAAGTCATTTGTTGGTGCTGAGGTTGTTAGTAATCGCACCCATGCAATTTAGTCTACCAATGCCAATGTGTGCAATCTTGCAACAGCCACACGAGATATCAATATCCACAAGCTTATGTGTGCGACTAAACGGGTATGTAGTACTCACCCTCTCCCTTACACTCCACTATCAGTATTCAAGTGGGACATCTCTGACTGCCAACGTGCCAATCCGATCTTCGCCTGATGCACTACATGGCCCTGTGCGTCACGGGTCTTGTGATTGAGTCTATGAACGGGTCACATGACTCAAACAACCCTACAACGATATGTCACGCTTGTGGGACAGGAGAGCAGTAGGGAGGACAGCAAGAGTGGCAGTGGGACTGCGACTGTTTCAAGGAGGGTTTCGCTGTCAGACGGAGCTGAGGGAAGAGTAGTAGGAGGGATGATAATTGTGAGAAATTGAGAGGAGGGGTTTAGATGGAGGGATCTGGATGTCCGTGACCCTAGGAGACAAAGTGGTCGCGATAGGCGACAAGAATGTGACAGTGATGACAGGAAGAGATGAGATGATAGTAGAAGGGACAGCGGCAGGGATTTAGACCAAATGGAGCGAGGTTGGTAAATGTCGTGACAGAGTCCGGGGACTACTATGATCGCGAACGATGCAAAGACGGGCAAGACGGAACAGACGAGACTGATTGTTGTTGTAGGACTATGCTACATCTCTGTATTGTGATACGTGATGCTGAGCACCCTGAGAGACGTTCGCTCAGACTGGGATCCATTTGATTCACGAGTAAAGCTTACAAGGAAAGACAGAGATAACGTGCCATTCTCATTATTTCCTGGTAGTAGTAGGTGATACCATGCTTGTAAGTATATCTTTGTGCACGTTAGTGTATTTGACGTGGGCGAGAATGAGCGTGATGCGGTGCTCGCATGTCACTTGGTGGATCATATGTGATATCTATGGATTTTGCAGAGCTGCTGGACTAAGGTAGCGTGGTCGTGGTAAACGAAGGAGCGGGCTTGGCAGGAACTGAAATCACCTCACCCTCCATGCTGTGCACGCATAGCCATTTTTCTGAGAGACCGCTGATAGTCCACTCATCAAGGCCTGGAGAAATATCTATGGCAGTTGCCTCTGCATTGACGATGAATGACTCGCCGATGATGGTTGATCTCCGGCTATTCTTCACGTTCGCGACTGTGACTTTGAGGCAGCCTGGAGTGCTGTGCTTGGATGCGAATGAGATGACAGGCGGGTAGTTCGTGACCCATGGAAAGAGGTTATCGAACTGATGAAGAGAGATGTTGTTTGTTGTATTGCCTACTATGTCGAACGAGCTGGTAGATGCAATCCAGGTAAGTGTGCAGAACGTGTTTGATAACAAATGTGTAGCTAACCAGAACGGCGCCAGGTTCTCTACGCCCTAGTCGTTGATCATGGACATTGATGCAATAGGGGAGGCACGATACTTGAAATGAAGAGCTTGTAGATATCGCTGTCGATCGCGATGACGATTACAGTGAATAACAAGCAGAGGAGTACACATGTTTGTTTCTGCTGTGTTATATCTTGCAGATTCGCCCGCAACTCGATTTTTCGGGCATGAATAGTGTCGATTCTCTGGCCGTACGTCCATGATGATGTCGGTGATGGAATCGAATGGATGGATGGACTAGCTAGAAGAAGAGAGGAAAGCTGGCCCTGGATTGGCTACAGATTACATCAATATAGGGCTTGTGTCTAATGATAGGTATGTGAAGCAGGTTGAGGCTATGCAAAAGCACAGCAAGGCCCGGTTCACACACCTCTGAAACTTGGATCAAGACATCCAGAAGCTCTCCAGCAAGTTGTGCTCAACGCTATCCACCTCGAGCAGAATGACAGAAGAAGGACCTTTAACATTTGAAGGTCATAAACGTAATATTTTGGGAGTCGCAGTCTTCCCCGATAGACGCCGTATGGTGACAGCCTCGGACGACAATTCGCTTCGTTTGTGGGACTTGGGAAAACGGTGTTGTATTAAAGAAAATAGAGGGACATTGCCGCGGAGTACGAGGAGTCGCAGTATCGAGAGATGGGCGATTGATAGCAAGCGGTGATTTGGGCGGAGAACTCATCGCCTGGAACAGACACGGCGAATCTCTCACCAAACCCATCAAAATTCCACTCCGAACAGATAACGTCGCTTGATTTTTCCCCGGACAGCACAATTATTGCGAGTGGCTCAAAAGACAACACAACACAGTTTTGGAACACAAAAACGTGGGAGGTGAAGGATATTCAATCAATTGTGGCAACCAAGTCATTGCGTTCGGTATTCACCGTCTGGCAAACATCTTGCCATCGCAACCGCTTTGGATATTCAAATATGGAATCCAGGCACAAGGGAATGCATCGCAAAGTTCAAGGGTCACTCTAATGGATCATGGAATTATTCACTCGCGTGGACGCCCGATGGAAAACAGCTTGTCTCGGTGGTGTAAATGATCCCACCATACGGATCTGGGATTCATCGACCTGGAAGCAGGTCGGTGAACCATGCAAGGGCATACTGAAACTTTTGGATGATTGCCCTCAACCCTACTGGCACCCTTCTCGCTCCGCATCTGAGATCGCCAGGTTCGCATTTGGCGGCTTTCGGATCAACAAACCATCGCATATTCACTTGCACCATCCGGCATATTGTGTTACCTTCTCCATGGATGGCAAACACATCCTTGGGGAGGACGGATAAATGATCTCAAAGTGGGCAGTACCTTCGTTGGAGGATTTTCAACGATCAGATCCCAGGGACAGCATCGATTGTCTTTATCTTCCGCCCCTTCTTCATCTCATTTTCTTCAAGATGTGTTAGGGAACACCCCCAAGGAACAAGTGCCAGATAATGTGAGTTCCCTTGCTTTTCGTCTCCTTGCATATTGATCATCAATGTTGATACCAATGTTCAACAGTCTGATTGCGAGGTTTGTTTCTAGTCTTCATTCTCACCATGCAATCTGACCATGGGTGATGCAGATCCTCGCCATCAACACGATAGTTCGCAATGCATGCATAACCGGCGACTTGTCTGCTGCTGACAGGCTGCTCACAAAAGAGATCATGATGATAGCAACAACTACAACTCTTATGCCAATCGCTCATTTGTTATGGCAAGAAAAGCAGACTGGGACCATGCACTTGATGACGCACTCGAGGTGATATACACTGTCTTTCTGCCAGGATATCTTACATGGCGATATAGGGCATGAGCATTCAGCCATCCTTGATGGGCTGCATCTCCAAGGGTATCGCTCTCTGCGGTAAAAGGCAGTTCCGGAACGCGATGAGCGTTTGACCTTGGGTTCCTGTTTGTGGACGAAATTCAAGAAAACACATCTCCTACTCTTGATCAAGGTGCGTCATTCTTGTCTCGTGTGGTCACTACTTATGTGGCGGCTGTCAGGCCATCGCCCTTTTTTAAGCACATGAACATGAGGAGGCTATTCCTGCGCGTCCAAGACCTAGCTACCACTTGTCCTAATGTCGATATCCTTGCCTGTCAAATCGTGGAAGTGAGTGTTATTGCACCAGATCCATGCATTAACGCTGAATTTTGCGCTCATTCCGCTCAGGCTTATCTACAGTCCAATAGGTTGAATGTCTTAGATAGCGTGGATGGAGTGCGTTATAACGAAGCTGCTGACCACTTCACTTTGCTGTCAACACCATTCGTTTCTCGTCCATGTCGGCCATACATTCCAATATGATGTCTTCGTGGTGGTAGGTTCATTCGAATATAACTGCAGATCGGGGTTTCACACCTCATCGTGCTTTTCCTAGTTATTCGGGTGGGACCTCATGTCCTTGTGGCGAACTGCACACCAGAATCGGTGCCAAGCGCTCCTTCGGGCAGGTAGACTTCGAAGCTTTCAAAGCATATCAATATATGATGGATACGGCTGATGAGGCCACGAAAGCACGCTGCCTTGATTGGTCCACAGGCAAGTCTTGGATGTCAACCAAGTATAATTCTCACTCCATCATTACACTTAGCTTTCAAGCATGATTGCAGTGTGCACTATGCCCGGGCGGTGATGATGCTCTTGCTGCGGGTAATTACGACAGGGCTATCAACTTTACTCTCGTGATCGACCTGATTTTGCAACCGATACATCTTTGCGAACCGAGTAAGGCGAGGTCAGGGAAAAATGCTATGGGACGACGCACTCCATCGATGCAGAAAAGGTACGATGACAACTGCCGTTTCGTATTCGACACTCATTTTGGTGATACGCAGGTCATCGAACTCACCCTCATCTTACATTGGATATCAGTTGAAGGCATGCGTACTCCATGACGCACACGATATGATGAAGCCATCGAGGCATTCAAATCCATGCTTGTCAAAAATGCTTCTCACACGCAAACACAAAGTACGCCCCGGAATTACCACATCCTTAAACATGATTGACCTTTCTCCAGAGCTGCGCCAACAATATATCAATCCATCCGAAGCAGAAGTAGCTATCCAAGAGACCATTAAGCTCAACTCAACGACGCCCCACATCGTCTGCTCAATACCTTTCTGGGCGCCTATGCGATCGAGAGGTACAGATCAGCACCTTCAGAAGGACCACAGAATACAAGGAACTTTTATCGTCATTATTGGTGAACATAGATCTCCGAAAGGAGTGCATCAAAGATGTCGTAGCGACGTACTTCCGTTGTGTCACGCTATCGCATCGGTGGGAAGGAAAGGAACCACTGCTACAGGACGTCAAGGACAAGGACATTTATGAGTTGAAAGCCGTTGGCGGCATCACCAAGTTGCAGTCTTTCTGCAAAACAGCTCGGCTGCGGGGTATCGCTGGGGGTGGATTGATTCGTGTTGCATCGACCAGGCTAACAACGTCGAACTTCCAAAAATCGCTCAATTCCATGTTCACCTGGTATCGCACCTCGCGCTCACGATGGTATACCTATCGGATGTTCCACCTTCATCCGAGCCTGGCGCACTGGCAAGGAGCGCATGGAACACGCGAGGATGGACCGTACCGGAATTCCTTGCTCCGAAAGTCATCCGCTTCTACCAAAGTGACTGGACCCCGTATCTTGACGACCACTCTCCCAACCACAAGCAGTCTGCGGCGATCATGCAGGAGTTGGGGATGCGACGGGGATAGATGCACAGACCCTTGTCGCCTTCCGCCTGGAATGATCAACGCCCGCGAGAAACTGCAATGGGCGTCGACGCGTTTCACCACAGTGGAGGAAGACATTGCGTACTCATTGTTTGGAATATTTGGTGTCCAACTTCCTATCTTATACGGCGAGAAGAGGCAAAATGCGCTCGGGCGGCTCCTGCAGGAGATCGTTGCTGTATCTGGGGACATTACTGCTCTGGACTGGGTCGGAACGTCATCCGAATTCAACAGCTGTCTGCCTGCCCACATCACCTCATACGAAACCTCACCGTACACGCCGCCACCTATATCTGAAGATGAGATACAGAGATCAGTCTCGTCGCTGCAAGATACCGTGGTTGTCGAGTTAGCCTTGAAGTTATACAGCTCGCTCGAGCGCCTGAGAGCCCCACGTTTTGATCACCGCCGGCTGCATCTGCCATGTATCGTATTCCCTGTCACAGAAATCAGACGGAGATCAACTGAACACAAGGAGAGCTACTTTACGTATGCAGTCAAGGCAGATGGGCTTTGTGACCTGCAGATCACTACGGAGGACAAGTTATCTCAGTTCACACGAGGAAGACCTGCTCGACAGTCATTCTTACTCGTCCGTCCGTGGGATCGTCGTCTCTTCGAGCTACCTGACCATGGAGACGATACAGAGAGCGTGGATGACGATGACGATGACTTTTCTCTGCCTGAGTCGTCCGGGGAACAGGACTCAGTTGATTCACAATTGGGCGAGCGCGCAATGCGATTGATTGTCCGCCTTGGACAGCCATTCAGCGCATTCCTGCTAGTGCAGCAACACAGCGGAGAACACAAGCGAATTGCATCAGATCATGATATCATTACACAAGTCCAAGAAGTGGATTCTGTTCACGGTATGATGGACGTCAGGACACTCGAAATATTGTAGCTGTGTGTACTCATTTGTTTTGGAAGAAATATATGCGGTTTTCATTCTCGATATTTCCGTCTTTACGCCCTTACCCCATCATTCATTTGCGGTGTCTCATACCATAGGATAAAGTTGAAACAATAGGCTTCAGACATCGATATCCTCGCTCCGATATGTTATGGCTGTAGATCAACTTCACGCCCTGCTTGACAACTTGAACGCTTCTCGTTTCGCGAACTGCAGGCTGCATCTGCCCTCGCATTTTGTAGCAAGTAGTCAAGCGGAGTCGTGTTCAAGACCAGGAAGTACTACATATATGAAACCGAAGCCCTGAAAATCCTTCAGAAACCCACACGAAAATGAACCAAGAACCACGTAGGTTGTCCGTGAAGAAAGTGAATTGCCATGACTAAACTACTTTCCAACCGGATGGGATGAGTTGTGTCCGACCTATAACGCTCTCACACCCAAACAGTTGGGAGTGGGGGTCTCGATAATTAGGCTGCTGATATTTCCACTAACCTTCCTTTACCTACCACAGATGCTTCCTAGATCACTATAATAGTATCAGGTTTGCAGGACAACCCAACATTATCATGCTTAATTATTTCTCTGAATCCTCTACCTTATCGTAGATTATGATACAGTATCTAGTTGACCCAATTCAGGATGTGGCGTTTAGCCTTATACTGGTTGTGGCCTGACTTGATGCAGCGCCCACGGAATTTATATTTCATCGAAGCTTGAAGTTGATCACGAATGACCGAGCATGCAGGGACCCAGCACTCCATCTTTTTCGGTACCAGGTTAGACAACTTTCGATCACGTTGCACAACATTGCATGTCGACGTAAATCTTGTTTACGGGCTTGGTAAGGGCTGCGCATATAGTACATCATTGCATGACTGATTTACTGGCGTGTCCAAGGCGGTAATTATTAACATATCACCCACATACTCACCCACTCCTTTACACTCCACCATCAGTATTCAAGCGGGACATCTCTGACTGCCGACGTACCAATCCGATTTTGGCCTGACGCACTACATGGCCCTGTGCATCACGGGTCTTGTGATTGAGTCTATGAACGGGTCACATGACTCAAACAACCCTACAACGATATGTCACGCTTATGGGACAGGAGAACAGTAGGGAAGAGTGGCAGTGGGATTGCAACTGTTTCAAGGAGGGTTTCGCTATCAGACGGAGCTGAGGGAAGAGTAGTAGGAGGGATGATAACTGTGAGAAATTGAGAGGAGGGGTCTCGATGGAGGGATTTAGACGTCCGTGACCCTAGAAGACAAAGTGATCGCAATAAGCGACAAGAATGTGACAGTGATGACTGAGGAGACAGGGGTGATGAGATGATAGTAGAAGGGACAGTGGCAGGGATTTAGACCAAAGGGAGCGAGATCGTGATGGTTGATAAATGTCGTGACGGAATCCGGGGACTACTATGATCGCGAACGATGCAAAGACAGGCAAGACGGAACAGACAAGACTGATTGTTGTCGTAGGTCTGTGCTACATCTCTGTATTGTGATACGTGGTGCTGAACACCCTGAGAGACGTTCGCTCAGACTGGGATCCATTTGATTCACAAGTAAAACTTACAAGGAAAGACAGAGATAATGTGTCATGCTCATTATTTCCTGGTAGTAGTAAGTGATACCATGCTTGTAAGTATATCTTTGTGCACGTGGGTGTATTTGACGTGAGCGAGGATGAGTGTGATGCGGTGCCCGCATGTCACTTGGTGGATCATATGTGATATCTATGGATTTGCAGAGCTGCTGGGCTGAGGTAGCGTGGTTAGCAAAGGAACGGGCCCGGCAGGAAATGGAATCACCTCGCACTCCATGGTGCATACGCATACACAATTTTCGTTGTCAGATCGCTGATAGTCCACTCGTGAGTCATCGGGGCATGGAGGAGTATCTATGGTACTTGCCTCTGCGTTGACAACGAATGGCTAGCCGATAATGGTCGATCTCCGGCTATTCTTCACGTTCGCGACCGTGTCTTTGAGGCGGCCCAGAGTGCTGTGGTTGCATGCGAATGAAATGACGGGCGGGTCGTTCGTGAGCCATGGGAAGAGGCTATCAAACTAATGAAGAGAGATGTTGTTTGTTGCATTGCCTACTATGTTGAACGAACTGGTGGATGCAAGCCAGGTAAATGTGCAGAACGTGTTTGATAACAAATGTGTAGCTAGCCAGAACGGCGCCAGGTTCTCTACCCCCTTAGTCGCTGATCATGGACACTGATGCAATAGGGCGAGGCACGATACTTGAAATGAAGAGCTTGTAGATATCGCTGTTGATCGCAATGACGATTACAGCTAAATAGCAAGCAGAGGGGTACGTACGCATATTTGTTTCTGCTGTGTTATAGACTTTTCACCTTGCAGATTCGCCCGCAACTCAATTTTTTCCAGTAGGAATGGTATCGATTCACTGGCCGTACGTCCATGATGTCGGCGATGGAATCGAATGGATGCATGGTCATGTTGAAAGCTGGCCCTGGATTGGCTTCAACATGGGTTTCAGGCCCTGCGTCCTGGGCGTCTAATGATAAGTCGAGAAGCACAAAAAGGCCCGGAACACGCACCTGTGAAACTTGGATCAAGACATCCACAAGCTCTCCAGCAAGTTGTGCTCAACACCTCGAGCAGAATGACAGAAGAACAGCCCATCATTCCGAACGCAACGGCTACTCGAACATTTGAAGGTCACAGAGATGATATTTTGGGAGTCGCAGTCTTCCCCGATAGACGCCGTATGGTCACGGCCTCGAACGACAAGACGCTTCGTTTGTGGGACTTGGAAGATGGTGTTGTGTTGAAGAAAATGGAGGGGCATCGCTGCGGAGTACAGCGAATTGCGGTATCAGGAGATGGGCAATTGATAGCAAGCGGTGATTTGGGCGGAGAACTCATCGCCTGGAACAGAGACGGCGAATCTCTCACCCAGCCCATCAAAGTCCACTCCAACATGATAACGTCGCTTGATTTTTCCCCGGACAGCACATTTCTTGCTTGTGGCTCATATGATCATACAACACATTTAACGTTCTGGAACACAAAAACATGGCAGGTGCAAGGAAATCCAATCGATTGTGGCTCTGAAGTCTCCTGCGTTCGATATTCGCCGTCTGGTGAACATCTTGCCATCGCAACCTGGGATATTCAAATATGGAAACCAGGCACAAGGGAGTGCATCGCAAAGTTCAAGGGTTACTCGGGGTTTGGATCATGGAATTGTTCACTCGCGTGGACGCCCGATGGAAAACAGCTTGTCTCAGGTGGTAATTCTTATGATCCCACCATACGGTTCTGGGATTCATCGACCTGGAAGCAGGTCGGTGAACCCTACAAGGGCCACACTAACAGTGTCTGGATGATTGCCCTCAACCCTACTGGCACCCTGCTCGCGTCCGCATCTCTAGACCACCAGGTTCGCCTTTGGCGGCTTTCGGATCAACGAACCATCGCCATATTCAAGCACACCGATTACGTGTATGATGTCACCTTCTCCACGGACGGCAAGCACATTCTTAGCGGAGGAACAGATAAAAAGATCTCAAAGTGGGCAGTACCTTTGCTTGAGGATGTTCCCGAGGTCCAGACATCAGATGTAAGATTCTGTTGAGCTTCCATCCCTTGCTCTCATCTCATTTTTTTCAAGGATGTGTCACGGGAAGACACCCCGAAGGAACAAGTAGCAGATAATGTGAGTTCCCATGCTTTTCTCATCTCTTTGCATATTGATCCTCAATGCTGATATCAAGGTTCAACATTCTGATTGCGAGGTTTGTTTCTAGTATTCATTCTCACCATGCAATCTGACCATGGGTGATGCAGATCCTCGCTATCGACACAACAGCCCGCAATGCATGCATAACCGGCGACTTGTCTACTGCTGACAGCCTGCTCACTAAAGAGATAAACGCTAATAGCAACGACTACAACTCTCATGCGAATCGCTCGTTTGTTATGGCGAGACAAGGCGACTGGGACCGCGCACTTGATGACGCGCTCAAGGTGAGATGCACTGTCCTGTCACGACTTTTTAACACAGGCATCTTATATGGCCATATAGAGCATCAACATCCATCCATCCTTCATGGGCTGTATCTCCAAAGGTATCGCTCTCTGCGGTAAAAGGGAGTTCCAGAACGCGATGAAAGCGTTTGACCTCGGGTTCATGTTTGTGGATACAAATCTTAAGAAAACACATCTCCTGCTCTTGATCAAGGTGCGTCATTCTTGTCTCATGTGGTCGCTACTCATGTTGCGGCTGTCAGGCCATCGCCCTTTTCAACGCAAATGAACATGAGGAGGCTATTCTGCGCGTCCAAGACCTAGCTACCATTTGTCCCAGTGTCGATATCCTTGCCTGTCAAATCGTGGAAGTGAGTGTTATTGACACCAGAACCATGGATCGACACTGAATATCACAATCTTTTCCGCTCAGGCTTATTTACATGTCCACTTAGGCTTGAATGCCTTGGCAGGCGTGAATGTGCGTCACAGCGAAGCTGCTGACCACTTCACTTGTGCTGTCAACGCCATTCGTTTCTCGTCCATGTCGGCCATCCATTCCAAATATGATGTCTTCGTGGTAGTAGGTTCATTGGTATCTAACTGCAAATCGGGTTTTCACGCCCTATCGTACTTTTCCTAGTTATTCGGGTGGAACCTCATGTCCTTGTGGCGAACTGCACACCAGAATCGGTGTCATGCGCTCCTTCGGGCAGGTAGACTTCCTGAAGCCATCAAAGCATATCGATATATGATGGATACGGCCGATGAGGCCACAAAAGCACGCTGCCTTGATTGGTCCACAGGCAAGTCTCCGTGATGTCAACCAGGTATAATTCTCAACCCCATCATTTCACTTAGCTTTCAAACGAGATTGCAATGTGGTCTATGCTGCCGCCGGGGGGACTGATCTTGCTACAGACGGAGATATTGCCCTCACTGAGGATAATTACGAGAAGGCTATTGAGCTTTACTCCGCGGCGATTGACTTCGGTTCTGGAACTGATATCATCTTTGCGAGCCGCAGTAGAGCGAGGTCAGCGAAAATGCTATGGAACGACGCACTCCTCGACGCGGAAAAGGTGCGATGACAACCGCCGTTTCGTATTCGATACTCATTTTGATGACATGCAGGTCATCGAACTCAATCCTTCATCTTACATTGGTTATCAGTTGAAGCATGCGGTACTTCATGACACAAAGCGATATGATGAAGCCATTGAGGCCTTCAGAACCATGCTCTCTAAGTTGGAAAATACTCCCGACACGCAAACGCGAAGTACGCTCCAAATGACACATCCTTCAACATTGTTGACTCTTCTTCCAGACTTGCACCAACAGTATACTCCCCCATACAAAGCAGAAAGTGCTATTCAAGAGGCCATCAAGGCTCGACTCGACGACGCCCCACATCGTCTAATCAACACCTCCACTGGGCTTTTATGCAATCGTGAGGTACAGATCAGTACCTTTAGAATGAGCGCAGAGTACAAAGAACTTTTGTCATCCGCCATGAAGTATCCAGACCTTGAGATAGAACGTATCCAAGATGTGGTAGCGGCGTACTTCGGTTATGTCATGCTATCACATAGGTGGGAAGGGACGGAGCCGTTGTTGCACGATATCCAGGGCAAGGTGGTATACGACTTGGATCCAGTTGGCGGCATCGCAAAGTTGCAGTCATTCTGTGAAACAGCTCGTGATAAAGGGTATCGCTGGGCATGGGTCGATACTTGTTGCATCGACCAGACCAATAATGTAGAGGTCCAACAATCGGTCAACTCCATGTTTATCTGGTATCGCCATTCAACGCTTACCATCATCTACCTGTCGGATGTTCCACCTTCGTCGCAGCCTGGGGCACTCGCAAATAGTGCTTGGAACACGCGAGGATGGACAGTTCAGGAATTCCTCGCCCCCAGACTTGTCCTATTTTATCAGAAGGATTGGTCTCCATATCTTGACGATCGCTCTCCTAACCACAAGGATTCCCTTGTAATCATGAAGGAGATGGGAGATGCGACAGGCATAGATGCACAGGCCCTCATAGCCTTCCGTCCAGGGATGAGAGACGCGCGGGAGAAGCTCCAATGGGTGTCGGCGCGGGTTACCACATGGCAGGAAGACATTGCGTACTCATTGTTTGGTATCTTCGGCGTCAGACTGCCTGTCATTTATGGCGAGAAGAAGCAAAGTGCGCTTGGGAGGCTCTTGCAGGAGGTTGTAGCTCAGTCGGGTGACATCAGTGCCTTGGACTGGGTGGGGGAGTCGTCCGAATTCAATAGCTGTCTGCCCGCCGATATCACTTCATACAAAGCGCCGCCATACACCATGCCATCTCTGTCCGAAGGAGACATTGAGACGTCAATCTCCTCGCTCCGACACGTCATGGGTGTAGATTTTGTTTTGAAACTTTACGCCCTGCTTGACAACCTGAATGCTCCTCGTTTCGCAAATTGCAGGCTGCATCTGCCTTGCATCGCATTTCGTGTCACGGCAGTCAAACGCAGTCGAGCTCAAGACCAGGAGACATATGAAATCAAGGCTGACGGGCTTCATGACCTACGGATCACCACGACGGACAAGCTGACTCCGTTCTTATCACGACGACTCACTATGCAGACATATTTCCTTGTTCGTCCGTGGAATCGACATCTCCTCGAGCTTCCTGACTTCGCTGAGTCGTCTGGCTTGGCAGAGTTACCTGACGTTGACAGGCAGAGCGGAGAAGACTGTTGGTCTCTTACCGGGTCTCCATTACAGGAATCGCCTGACAGGTTTCCTGAAGCACAGGAGTCGATTGATTCGGCATTGATCGATCAAGCGCTGCGATTGACTGCTCGTCTTGAGCAGCCTTTTAGCGCATTTTTGCTAGCACAGCAGCGTGGCAGGGAATACAAGAGAATCGCGTCGGATCATGACATCATTGCACAGGTCAAAGACATTTCTTCCATTCCGGACATGGTCAAGACGCTTGAGATATTGTAGCGGCATGCACTTTGGAATTATTTATATCCGTAAATTCTGTTTATTGCTGTATGATGCACTGCAGAAAACCACAGATTATGTCTGGGACGGATGTGGCACAAACCTCTAGATCCGTAGCAGACCCGTGCGAGATGTTTGCTAGGTTCGTTGCCACTGTAATACCAAACGAATGGTCGCAATTTTCACGTATCCGTCTCTTATTTCACGTAGGTTCTTTTGCAACTCGTTTGGTCTATAATCCTCGAGCATGTACGCTAAATATAGGTATTATTTATTATATAATAAATCTTGTCCTACTTACCAGTACCCCCACTGCCAGCTGCAGCCCGTTGTAGTTCATCAATTACTGCTTGCGCTGCGAATCATTGGCCATATAGCAACAAGCAGATCATATAGCAGTACTACTGGTGAATCTCAGATGTAGTTACAAGCACTGTAAGATGTCCGAGTAATGATATAGTTGAATTCTCCCCCTCACGATGTCCGCGAACCTTGCGAGACTCAATGCCACAATTGTCGCACATGAACAGCTCGAAATGAAATTTTCGACCTTTAAAGACCAAGCGGAAAAGAAGTTTCAGTTCCTATACAACGAGAACAAGCTTCTGAAAGCTGAAAACTCGCACCTGAAGTTGCAACAAAAAGATGCGGACGAGCGTTTGCGACGCATCGAAGCACAGGTCGGCATTGAATATATTGAAGCCGGTGATGATGCAGATACACACGAAAATGAACCAAGAACCACGTAGGTTGTCCGTGAAGAAAGTGAATTGCCATGACTAAACTACTTTCCAACCGGATGGGATGAGTTGTGTCCGACCTATAACGCTCTCACACCCAAACAGTTGGGGGTGGGGGTCTCGATAATTACGAAGCGGCTGCTGATATTTCCACTAACCTTCCTTTACCCACCACCGATATAATAGTATCAGGTTTGCAGGACAACCCAACATTATCATACTTAATTATTTCTTTAAGTTCTCTACCTTATCGTAGATTATGATACAGTACTAGTCTCCAGTACCTAGTTGACCCAACACAGGATATGATGGTTAGCCTTATGGTGGTTGTGTCCTAACTTGATGCAGCGCCCGCTGAATTTATATTTCAACGACGCTTGAAGTCGATTACGTTGTGTTCTATCGACGTTGAAATGACCGAGCATGCAGGGACCCAGATCTTTTTCAGCACAAGTTCGATCACAATGAACAACATCGCATGTCAACCGAAATCCGTGTTGTCAGATCTCAGAACACGGCGGCGACTTGTTCTGTTGCAATATCTTGTTGCAACTGGACATTCAAGGCCATAGACTCAAACTCGTTCAACATCAACAACACTCGAGGTTCAGGCTAATTCATATAGACGTTATTCTCACTAAATATAGTATTCCGGACATTTCCGGTACATTCATTTGACATTCGTTTTTCACCTTCCCTCAGTCTTCTATCCGAGGCTGAAGGTGCGTAGGTCAATTCAACAATATCGTACTGACCTACCGTAGGAATACTCACACATTTGCATCCTCGCATCTCAGGTACTGGTAGGTCAACAGCGTGAGCATCGTTCACTTCTCCAGTTATGGTTATATCAAGCTGCGGCAGTTCCACCTCTGGATTAATAATAACTCAACTGTTTGCATGCCTGCACTCATGCGATTCGTACCACAGTACTAAGCGTCACCGACATAGCCTGGCTGGCAACCGTGAACGGATTCTCACTGCTGACGAGTCCTTTGTGGTCGCTACACAGTCTGGTATAACCCGGGCTCGGTCATTATGACTGCGCCGCAACAATCATCCGCCTCCTTTCAAATTTCTGTGCGGAGGTGCCTGACCGTTTGGTGCACATTCGGCTGCCGCTAAGGTCCTAATGGACACCTACCACGATGATCAGGTCCCAATCCTCTCTTTCTCAAGTCCACGTTAAGCAAATCAAGCAAAGCCATTCCCACTTGGAGACGAAGAGTTTCTATTCTGAATCCCGCCGTCGCAGTGCCTTATTGCTTCAAGCGACATAACACAGTACAGTGATGTCACTAATTCTCTTGCAAGGGAAAGCGCAACATTGACTTGATGTCCCACTCCGTGAGGTTTCTTGCAACGCCAGAATTCTCATCCCGACCATTCTTTTTTTCCTCAGATCTCTGTCAAGACATTCATTGATTTTCGGTTGCGAGCTAACCTAACCCATACAATTTAGCCTACCAATGCCAGTGTGTGCAATCTTGCAATAGCCATACGAGAAGTGACTGTTATCAGTATCTCAGGTCTGCGGTCAGCTGACGCGTGCGACTAAATAGGTAGTATTGGCACTCAGTACTGTCTGACTTTAGCATCGGTGTTGCCCAAGCTCATCTGTAATACGGCAAGCTCTTCATCGCGATCAAAAGGGAATGGCGCCTTAGAGTAGGCATAGCATGTCCTATTCTGGTATCCTCCCGATAGCTGCCTGGTCCCGCGCTCTGACGATATCAGATACTAACTCACACTTTAACCTCCTGCATCACAGCAGGTCGGTTAGATGCCGGATTAAAACATCCGCCATTTCCCCGGTTTCATTTTTTTAAACCTGTTGCTTAACACAGATATCATCAATATCTCCTTTGATCGTTCTCAAGGCGCATGGACTGAACAGGTCAGTGCTCAGCTTTCTTACAGCGTGGAATTCTTTCTTTCAAACACTCTAGTCCGATTATCTCACACGGTGTGCTTGACGAGGAGCCACTGCCAGCTATCTACATCCTTCTTGAAAAACCGCATCGGACTGCTCTCATAACCTAGTATGAGCACTGCTATGAGTTAGTCAGCTGCCCTGGCCGCCTGTATTATCTCATGTTGTGTTAAAGTCATGTTTGCGTGGCACGCCAAAATTCTTCGACGCATGGGCTGACTCTTGGAGTAGCACACAGTTGGGATTCCGATGGGGTTATTGACCGACTGTGTTCCGCGTGATTACACGATCACGCTCAAGGCTGTCTACTGCTGAAGGATAAAAGCTGCGAAGAGAAATGTATCCCCTCATCCCATTCATTTTCTCCATTTCACTACTCTCCTGGCGAGAGCCCTTTCTTTCGTGATGTTTACTTTAATTCTATTTGCTTCTTTTATTTCTTCGATTAATGCTGCAGCTATAGTATCTCGTTCACAACCCTATTCATTACCTCAGACCGGGGTGCTCGGTCCTCAATCCAAGCTTACCATAGGTAATAAGGCCATCGCTCCCGATGGCTACCAACGCTCGTGAGTCTATTGCCATGATTTCAAAGCTCGCTGCTGATCATTCAACAGAGCAACTCTCGTTAATGGCGTGTTCCCTGGACCCCTGATCACAGCGCAGAAGGTAAGCTTCTGTAGATCTCCTTGTCGCGCTAGCGCTGACCTAATAATAGGGAGACAACTTTTCCATCGAGGTAGCCAATCAACTCACGGACACCTCGATGTTCATGAGTACCAGCGTCGTAAGTAGCATCGAATCGTCATTGATGTCGATCAAGTTTTTGACTGTGTTTGCCGCAGCACTTTCACGGTATCTACCAGAATGGAACAAACGATGCCGACGGGACGGTTTCCGTCACACAATGTCCCGTCGCGCCAAACAACTCTTATGTACATTCTTTTTCGGCACAGAATCAGGCAGGCACTTTCTGGTATCATAGTCATTATTCTGTTCAATATGCAAGTATCACTTCGGCCTTGCATACGCAGTAGAGGACTAACCTGTGGAACAGTGTGATGGTCTCAGGGGAGCGATGGTAATTTATGATCCCGAAGACCCTCTGGCATACATGTACGATGTTGACAATGGTGAGCCAAAATTTGGTTTGCATTAATCCTCTGACCATCATGCGTTGCCAGCAAGCACCGTGATCACACTTTCCGACTGGTGAGTTTTATGAACGTTGGTGGTCCGCCCGACTAAAGTAGCACCACTAGGTATCATGCCGAGGCCACCGTCTTGCGATATGTCATAGGCAATGAGGCCGACGCTACGCTCATCAACGGACTCGGTCGATATGTTGGTGGACCTGCCTCTGATCTCGCCGCGATCAATGTCGAGCAAGGAAAGCGGTATCGTTTCCGTCTGGTCGGAATGTCATGCGACGCCAACTTCCAGTTCTCCATCGATGGCCATAACATGACTGTCATCGAAGCGGATGGACAGCTGACCGAGCCTCTGGTAGTAGACCAGCTCCAGATCCTTGCGGGTCAACGTTACTCTGTGGTTGTGACTGCAGATCAACCGGTAGATAACTACTGGGTACGCAGCCTTCCTGACTCGACCAATGCTTCGTTCGTGGGGGGAACAAACTCTGCCATCCTACGCTACCAAGGCGCCCCGAGCGTCGAGCCAACTACGGTCAACACTACATCCACGAACCCATTGCAAGAGACCAATTTGCATGCTCTGGTCAACCCCGCCGCTCCTGGAATTCCAGAATACGGGGCAGCTGATATCAACCTCAACCTCCAGGTTGCTAACATCAACGGAATTTTCTTTGTCAACAACGTTTCGTTCACAGCCCCCACCGTCCCTGTTCTAATGCAAATTCTTAGCGGAGCTCAGGAAGCTACCGATCTGATGCCGAATGGGAGTGTCATCGTTCTCGAGGCCAACAAAGTGGTAGAGTTGACACTGTCGACTACTGGACCAGGTGGACCTGTACGTATATTCCATCATTCGACGCTTACTTGTCTGACGTATATCGTTGTACCAGCATCCCATCCATCTTCACGGAGTAAGTTCCCCCTGACTTTGCCGGCACGGTCTGTCTGGCTGGTACTGATATGAGCATTAGCATTCCTTCAGTGTCGTACAGAGCGCGGGCAACAGCACGTTCAATTATGCGAACCCAGTTCGTCGCGATGTTGTTAGCGCTGGCAGCGAAGGGCAACAAATGGTGATACGATGGGTGACCGATAATTCTGGCCCCTGGTTCTTGCATTGGTATGATCTCATTCCTGTCTAGCTGTCCACAAGGGTACTGACTCTGAACCAACAGTCACATTGACTGGCATCTCAACACGTACGTATGCGAAAGTCCTCGCGAAAGAATTTACTAATCCTTCATATCCAGTGGTTTCGCCGTGGTAATGGCTGAAAGTCCCTCAGAAACTCGCGCAACCATGAATCAAACAGCACGTAAGTCGTCCGTGAAGAAAGTGAATTTCTATGGCTGAACTGCTTTTCTAGCCGGATGGGATGAATTGTGTCCCGCCTATGACGCTCTCACACCCGACCAGTTGGGAGGCGGGGGTCTCGATAATTACGAAGCAGCTGCTGATATTTCTACCCTTCTTTACCCACCACCGACGGTCCCTGGATCCATATAATAGTATCGGGTTTGCAGGACAGCCCAATATTATCATAATTATATTTTTCACAATTATAAGCGATGAACCCTCTACTTTATCGTAGATTACGATACAGTACGATGCAGTACTAGCTGGTACTAGTGTCCAGTACCTGGTTGACCTGATACAGGATATGACGGTTAGCCTTATACTGGTTGTTTCG
Source organism: Suillus spraguei (assembly GCA_016800925.1). NCBI lineage: Eukaryota > Fungi > Basidiomycota > Agaricomycetes > Boletales > Suillaceae > Suillus > Suillus spraguei. Next base: position 8,824 of record JABCPU010000618.1, on the reverse strand, counting down.
TGACTTGATGCAGCGCTCGCTGAATTTGTATTTCATCGACACTTGAAGTTGATCATCTTTTCTATCGACGTCGAAATGACCGATCATACAGAAACCCAGCACTGTATCTTTTTCAGCACGAGGTTAGACAATTTTCGATCACGTTGCACAATATCGTATGTCGACGTAAATTTCGTTTACGGGCTTGGTAAGAGCTGCGCATATAGTTAGTATTGCCGTCGAAGTGAAGCGACTTCGAGGTAACTTCGCTTCACTTCGAAACCGTGAGACTTCAGTTAACTTGTTGTTCCAAAGTCAGTCGAAGTGCCACTTCGTCCAATTCGAGAGGTGAATTGAAGTTACCATGCATATTACTTCTATGTCTGAAGCCCTTTATCCGCCTCTCATATTTATCATATATTTCAGTGTTTTAACAATAAAACACCACTGTACATCCTAAGTACATTCAATATAAGCTTTTCGCACATTTTCTCGAACATTCACTAAGTCAGTTTCGTGATTGAATTGAAATTTGTGAGAAAGGGGGTACCCTGAAAGTTCACTCTCACAGATAGCTGCACAAAACATTGCTGTCTGTTTCGAAACAAAATTTCCACTACTCATCCAAGAGCAAGTTTTCTTCCAAGTAGTCGGTCACAGTTTCCTCCAGGCTTGCCTGCAGCACTGTGTATCTCAAGGCTCACAAACTCTGGCTCATCAGTTTCACAATTAGTAACACCGTCAAACAGGATGATGTTGGGAGGTACATCCACTATTTTGCAATAAATGAAAAAATAATATTTTGTAGCAAAAAGAACATATATTCTCGTTGCTTCTGCTTCATCTGTCCCTTTTGAACGAGTTTTCTCATCCAGCAAAGAGACATGCGCAAGCGTGCTAACCTCTTCACCAAACGTTCTCGAAGTTTTACATACTTGAGTTCCCTTACAAGCAAGACCAGTTGAATTGCACGTCCCATCAGGTCCCATCTTGTTGCAGAAGTAGGTTATCCTATTTCAAGGCCAGTATGTAAGAATGCCATAGACGAGCTAAACATATTTTACATCTGTTGCTCAATGTTAAACCCAAACATATAACACACTGCTCACCATAGTAGTAAGGAAAGAAAGTTAAGTAGGAGATCGAGCTATGAACGCGCAGCAACACAGCAGGGTGAATGGAATTGGGGGCCCACGACGCCATGAAAAGAAGCGGAAGTCGCCATGGTAGTCAACAAAAGAGCACGAAAGGGAGAAGGAGCGATGAACACACAAACAAACTGTCCGAACTGAAATAAGATTCTATGTTCGCCTATAGCATGGTCTACGAAAGCCGTGAATTGCGGGTCCCCGAATTGACGTCGTTGAGATTCAAGATGCGAATGCTATGCCATAATATCGATGACTTTACCTACGCTGCGATTCAACCATCCGTACAAATGCGTATGCTGCTTTGCGTCGGAAAAACGATCCCTTGTATATTTTGGCAATTCCATATTAGTTTATGGTGACATAAGTGAACGGGGTTGTGGCAAAACCGACCATGCGGTCGTCGCTATCTAACACGGTGTAGAAGCGCTGCATAAATGTGTAGCCATTAACAAAGCCCATCCCTTCGCGAGCGTCCAGCCTGTTAATGATGAGATATATGCCATCTTCCTCAGCACCACGAATCTTGGAGTTGAGGGAACGAGGCCAGATCTGGGCGTCAGGGACGAGAGTAAGGACTTGCTGTGCAAAATGGTGAACAAGAGGTGTGAGGGCTGACAGAATTGACGTACGTTGCCGATATGGAACTTCAACTCCTCTAGGGCCCTGTACTGGTCAGAGGTAATACGGAGAAGACCAGCCAGCTCATCGAAAGCAGCACCGGTTACAGCCTTGTACCTTTCATAGGCATCTATCGAACGCTGATTAGACCATTATTACTCGCTGCACTCTAAATACACACCGGAGGCAATGTAAATAAAATTGCAGCCAGTATCGATGATACCAGCAGTGGCGAACAAGATATCCGTGTTGCGGTAAGTGATTCTCTGCTCGATACCCCAGTAGTCCGTTGAGAGGGGGGTGTTGGTGACATGACTGAAACAACACATTTACTAAGAGTCTGGATTGATCTAGGAACTGAGGTAGCTTACGTGTATTCAATGTTAGTAGTGCACCTGGTATAGTCAGGTTTACCAAAGGAGAGCTCTCCGAAATGAATATCTTGATCCTTAGTGATGGGCTGGAAAAATATACCAACGATGTTGTGACCAATGGCGCTTGCGGTAACCAGGCAGTCAGTAAAAGTTGGATACGTGGCATCCGCGTTATCTTCCAGGGTTCCGCGTGTCAAATCCCGAGGCCCGATGCCAAGGACACCGTCATAGTCTCTGAAGTTGGTCACAGTAGAAGCAACAGCGAGTTCGTAGTTGCGGATGGTGAGCTCACGACCGAGAGTGACGGTATCGACGAAGAAAGTTCCTATAGATAATTGTAGGTATTTTTTAAATTATGATATTGTTGTATGTCATACCAGAGAAGGAGACCTCAGGAAACGGTCCACCACCGTAGGTTGCCCCTACACGCTGTCTGGTGTTGAAGCCGTTTTCGTCGTATGGAGTGCGGGCGCCAATCCATGTGACCGCGCTACCAGAGTCCACAAGCAAGTTGTCTTCAATAACATATTAGCAGCCGCATGTTTTCTCAGTGTTGAACTGACAGGTTGTGGGGGGGCTGCCAACGCCAAATTTTACGACGTATTTACCCGTAGGGGCGTGTAGCATGGGAACGCTTGCACGCCGGCCATGCCTATTGTAATCCGTGAAGGCCGCCACATGAGCTTTATCGTGTTGCACGAGGTCAATAGTACCATTGGAAACGTTCAGTCTCCTGGTGAGGGGGATAATGATGGGGAAATTGCGAACTTCAACGGGCGATCCCGTGATTGACAAAGCCAGGAGAAGTATCAACAAGGATACCATGAGGAACATGACTTGTTGGAAGTGACATCATACTTCGTAGCCCATGATATACTTCAAGTTATGTGCCAGCGAACGCGATGACCGTGGCGCGTACTATATTGAAATGTCCGTCTCGAAAAAGCAATGATGAAGTAGTTCCGATCCGAGTCACACCACGAGTGCAAGAATTCGACCTGTCGATAAAATGTAGTGAGAGACAGTTTGCTTTTGATTCTGGCAGGTGGCAGGAATTTTAATACAATTCGCCTAGTAGTTACCAATCATTCAAACATTCAGTGACTTAACTCACGTTCATTCCCATAGAGATGCCACCCATCATGAATACATTGCCCAGGTTAGTGTAGCAAGCGTTGCTAAGCGCTGAGGTGCAATGTGGACATTGCAACCCCCGACTGTCACAAGTGTTTGGGAGGTTTTGTCAGATGCAAATGACACGTAAAGTCTTCGCCCATTACGTCACGTTGATGATGATTGTTTCAGAGTGCCGGGTTTCACTGCGGAAACAACAGGGTGCAAAAAGACCACACACTGATCGGGATTTGCAATATTCAAGACAGGTTTGAATCTCGTGCGAAATATGAATATAATACTTATTAGAGTCCGTTCGGGAACTCATTGCAGAGCTGTTGGGTCGAGGCAGCGTGGTTAGTGAGTGAGTGGGCTCGATAAGAAATGAAATTACCTCACCTTCCATGCTGTGCACGCATACACATTTTCCTTGTGAGACCGCTAATAGTCCACTCGTCAAGGCCTGGAGGAATATCTATGGCAGTTGCCTCTGCGTTGACGACGAATGGCTCGCCGATGATGGTCGATCTCCAGCTATTCTTCACGTTCGCGACTGTGTCTTTGAGGCAGCCTGGAGTGCTGTGGTTGGATGCGAATGAGATGACAGGCGGGTAGTTTGTGAGCCATGGGAAGAGGTTATCGAACTAATGAACAGAGATGTTGTTTGTTCTATCGCCTACTATGTTGAACCAACTGGTGGATGCAAGTCAGGTAAGTGTGCAGAACGTGTTTGATAACAAATGTGTATCTCACTAGAACAGAGGAAAGCTGGCCCTGGATTGGTTGCAAATTACAACAATATACGTTTCAACTTTCAGGCCTCGTGTCATGGGTGTCTAACGACAAGTACATGAAGCAGGTTGAGGCTATGCAGAGGCACCAAAAGGCCCGGTACACGCACCTCTGAAGCTTGGATCAAGACATCCAGAAGTTCTCCAGCAAGTTGTGCTCAACACCATCCACCTCGAGCAGAATGACAGAAGAAGTAATTTCGAAGTAAGTGAAAGTTTCACAGTTTTAGTATTCTTAACTTGCCTTGGGTTTAGCTGACTCCGACTCGGTGGGGTCGGATAATAGATATTAGAAACCACCTCATGGTGGTGGATGGATATATCCCTTTGGACTATAGCCCTAAAACTGGGATACATCATTCAGTCCAATTATCCATGATTAGGATACATCAAATTACTCTAATGCCCCGCTTTTTTTTGTTTATTTGTGTGCTTGCTCCTTCTCCAGGCCTCTTTCAACACAACCTGGGGCACAGAATACTTTCGCATTTTTGTCCCTTTGACAGAGAAGTGTCCCAAGGTATCAAAAACATGTTTAAGAACATATATGAACAGATTAACATCTTTATTTAACACCCTGAAGCGTCCTACATCAAGAGAAATAGCATTTATTCAGCAAACTACAAAATGTGTTCCCATTTTACTATTTTTATGTAGATGGACTTAGGGAAATGATCCCCAGCATATATTTAACAATAAGAATGATGTATCAGGAGCTCGGGATCATAGGAAAAGATGCTGTTGTGTAGTGAATCCCCCCTCTCCTGATGGTTTACCCCCTGTGAAACTTTTTCCTGTAGGACCGGACCTCAGGGATGGTGAGGTGTTTGTTCCAATTCATTTTTAGAGTGTATCTATCACATAGCTACCGCAGGCAACCTATAGCATTGATCTGCAGGAACAAAATTGGACAAAATCGCATTTTTGATATTTTTGATGTTTCTGACTACTCTGCCATTGCATTCATGATACAAACTGTTCATGTATCATTAACATAATATATATACTTGCTTTTAATGATAGAGATCAGCTCAAAATGGGCCGGAGGTTTGAGATTGTGTCTATACTTGCTATTTTTACTGATAAGGGGCCTATACCTTCAAAACATCGAACTTTAATAATCGGACACCTGGAGTGTATTTAGAATATATTCAGTATCATTGACCTAGATTTACTGAACAATCTAACAAGAATTGAGTGCTGAGGATGTGGAATAGATAAGGAATTGAGTGTGGGAAACTCAAAGACACAAAACATCGAAAATGGTCAATTGAACAGTGGTACGACTTTAATGCTGCATCAACTTACATTACCACCACATCACTTCCACATATCTTCTATCCTCAGGGCAAAGTGTAGTATATGTTCCTTGTGTAATTTAACATGTATTCTATTAAAATTTAATCAAATATTCAACCTATATTTAGTGTTGGCAATACTGCACCATTGCGCCGCACCAGTTGTGCCATTTTGGCAATTGCCAGTGGTATCTCAGGGGTCCTGGCAAAACTTGGCACAACTAGTAGTAGTACCAGAGGTCCAGGCGGCGACTTGGACAAGCTTGTCAGTGTTCCTACACAGATTCACCATCAATCCACTTATTAGATCACAGTAACGATATTACCATGTTTTTTAACCATTTGTTCAAGTTGAACCATATCATTTGCACCATCCTCAGGCTGCACTTGGAACTCATCTCAAAATGTGTACCGAAAAACATCCAGGTGGCCGCCCACCCTAACTGATAACTTCAAGGAACTCAATCGAGTTGATAATAAGTCCTTGTCATATACCATACATTCAGGTCTAGATCAGATCCAATCCATGGACATCCAGACACCCAATCTATACATCCCAGTCCACCCATCCAATCCAGCTCACATATCCAATCCACCCATCCACTCCAATCCATATCCATCCATGTCCATATCCGATCCGTGTCCATATCCGATCCATGTCCATATCCGATCCATGTCCATATCCGATCCGAGTTCATATCTGAACTATTCCTGCACACCTGCGCATTACCCCTTTTAGAATATACCTGTGTCTCCGGCTTTTGGGTATCTCTGTGCTTCCGGCTCTCAGTGATCTCTGCCTCCGTCTTGATAAGTATTTCGTACAAGCTTCATCTCTGAGTTCATAGCCTTATGTCCCGCTGTACTTACTAATGTGTTTCTGTATGCTTCAGACATAGCCTCGGACTATCTGTACTTACCTTCCAGCATGCTCCCACAGTATATAAACTTGTAGTACAACTCCTGCAGACCTTAGTCTGATTCATTGTTCCTACTTCTGTATATTCCTTTGATTACTCTGTATCCTGTTATCATGTCTATATAACTCCATTTCCATTCTTGCACTTGGGCTCCAGCCCTTGTAAGCTTCCGACTCAGGCCTATGGGATTACTCCCTAGGCCAGAGCTTTGATCCTATGTCCTATAATCTTTTTCGTCCATCTCCGTCTATCATCTGTTTCACCTCCGACTCTACCTTTGGTAGTCTTATACTGTCTGTTTCTATTCTGGACCTTGTCTGGAGCAGTAGCCCATCAACTTCTTCCTCCTTGACCCATGAGTAGTAGCTGAAAGCTGACTGAGGTAGGTAATCATAATCTCTGGGATGTGTTACGAACTTGGGTGGCGTCACCAGCGACAGTGGAAGACACAGGCGGTCTGCTGGGAGTTCTTACAATGTTCAAAAGAGAACAAGGTGAAAGTACTAGGAACGCGTTCCGAGTACGATCAAGGGTTCAGCCTCAAAGACAAGTCTAAGAGGTATCTGCGAGAATAGAGACTAAGGCTAAGGAGTGCTTAGACTTAGAGACGATTCAAGACGACTCAGGTTGGAGACCTAAGCGAAGGAGATTCCAGGTAAAACCCAGTAAGATTAAAGTAAGGAATCTACTACAAGTACACTGTGCTTAAATAAGCCAATATGTGCGCACAGACCAAGAGAGTCATGAGAATGTAAGTGCGTATCCAAAGAAGGAAGGCAACTATAGTACAGATGCGTTGAGCATATGAGTCAGAGTCTTGTTAGTAATATACAAGGTAAATGAAGTAAGAAAATGAATAGGGGTATGTACGATTGTAACATTACCCCCTTTTTACACGTAAAGTCACCGACTTTACTCATCTTGGTTTGCATAGTAGACGGGATCATCACTCCATTCGTAGTCTTCATCAGCAAAGGATCCGCTCCTCATGTACTTAGCTTCTTCCAACCCAGCGCATCGTTTGGAGTCCTTTCTTTTTTCCTGCTTGAATGTGTTCATCGTCAAGCTGCTTTTCCCAAGCATGGAGTGCGTCATAGAATCCCTCATCTTTCCAAGTTAATTCGAATGGAGGGGGCCCAACTCGGTGAGGGCAGTAGAGGGACAAATGCGTCGGCGACCAATACCTGCAAACTCTGCACTGATATTCCGCACAATTCTTTTGACGATGTCCTAGCAATCCACAGACTCGGCACTTCATATTCTCATCGGGGTTGGAATGAACTGCACGCAAAGGAGATGGAGAGATAGTGGGTGTGGGACTGGTGGATCTGGCGCGCTTCTTCCCCTTATTCTTCCTCATACGTTTTAAAGCAAGAGTATTGGTTTGCTTAAGCTGCGCTTGTTGGGCGGTGGATAACGTGTATGCCGATGTGGGGAGGTCCGGGGTAACTGCTCGTTCGGCAGCCGCAAGAAGTTCAGTGGAGGAAGAGGGGGATGTGATGCCGAAGTCTTTTACTAAGACTGGTGAAACGGGATCCATAGGACCGAATGACGATGGAATAGACATAGGAGGATGGATATGGAGGTCGCGAAGTCGAGGGCCGAGCGTTACCAGCTCGGTGGCGGGGATGCCTAATAGTTTAGCGGCCTCCAACTGCTCCTCTGTGCAGGGTTCGTATAACCAATCAGGGCAATCAAGAGTGGTTATGACGGGCGGTGACGAAGTTGATTGTTCAATGGGAGATGGTGTTCGAGGGGATGCGAGGTCGGACTGCGTTTGTTGTAAGTTGGTGATGGCTTCTTCTACTAGACTTCTGGCCGCTCTGGTCTCAGCGACTGATTGCTGGATGGTATCGACAACTGTGTTGGTGAGTTGCCCAATTTCTTGCACAGCAGTGTATAGGCCAGTAAGGGCATCAAGATTAGAATAGATGCGTGAAGAAACGGGTGGTGGGACAGGAAGTGGCGTATTTCTTTGCGGAGAGGGAGGTCGAGCAACGCCTGCTCTACGTTCGGCAATGATATGAATAGCTTCTTCAACATCATTCTTAAAGGAATCGGGAAGCAACAGCATAGCGTAAGCACGAATATGTTTTTGGAGATGAATGAAACGGTGATGGAGTGTGATTTCTGTAGTTTCTTTAGCGGTAGCTTCGATGAGAGCTGCAGTGCGGATGATGTTAACGATGAGTCGAGCGGGGAAGGCGCCTTTTTCGGTGAGAATTCTGTCGATTTCAAGGGCATGTCCTTCACAGAGAATGGCAGCTTCGATATAGGATTGGTTATCAATTTCTGCGGTGAGGGTTCCATATTGTTCTGCTTCAGAGTCGGAGTCATTGTTAGCAACAGTGACGGGGGTAATGTAGGCAGTGGGGAAAGACATTTCAATGTTTGTTGGTAGTTGATCAAGTGCTAATGCGGTTGATTGACTGGGGAATATCAGAGTGCATGTTGCTTCTTATAAGCATTCAAAATTCGAGCGGAGTTCTTCAAGTTCGTTTCTGGGAGCCATTCGTTATCTCCCGATGAATATCCTTTCCAGGAGACAAGATAGCGTCGGCGATTGCCGGTTCCTTTGTG
>JABCPU010000617.1:0-34959 GCA_016800925.1 Suillus spraguei | reverse complement strand
ATTTACCTCTGAGGCAGGACTCTTGATGCGAACAGTTTTGAGTGCAGGCGTGATGCTTGGCATATGTTGGATAAATAATGCTCTATACAGAGCTCGATGTGCCAGGTATCAGTGTACTTGGAAAGAAAGGATGCCAATTCCTTGTGAGCCTTAGTGCACCCAGATGAAGAAAGGGAAATCCATGCTGCTACGCCTGGATAGATAATGCTCTATATAGAGCTGGATGTGCCAGGCATCAGCTAACATCCGGCAGATCATATTTCCCTCTGTGGCAGAACTCTCAACATGGCTGGGTGTGCTGGCTCCTGAGCAGCCCAAGGAAAGCAATCGCATTAACAAAGAAAATGTAGATTGCTTTCCTTGGGCCGCTCAGGGGCTAGCGCGCCCAGCCATGTTGAGAGTTCTGCCACAGAGGGAAATATGATCTGCCGGATGCACTGATGTGCCAGCCAGCTTCATTTCTGGGCACGGCATCTATGCACCGGCCAGCACCATATATACATATATGTACTACCATCGGCTGGTGCCTGGCCGGACACAATCTATGGCAATTGGCAATGTCCAGGGTACTGGTTCTACTTCCAAACAACTGAATTGTCTAGAGGGGGACCACCCTGCAGTGAGTAATATTTGAGGATCTCCTTGTACAAATAACTTCCAATGGGGACCATGCCTGTGGCGAGTCTTTGCATGTAAGCGGGCTCCCATTGGGGACCGTACCTGTTAGTGAGTATCTGTGTGTGAATGGGGACCGCACCTATGCTGAGTGTCTGCCTGTCAAGAGAGCTCCCATTGGGGACCGTGCCTGTGCTGAGTATATCTGCCTGCCGAGAGGGCTCCCATTGGGGACCATGCCTGTAGTGAGTACGAGTCCACCACCCATTGTGCCTTCAGCACAGGAAGCAAAAGGAGTGTGAAGCACTCCTTTTGCTCCCTGGCTAAGGCTTCATCCTAATAATTCTGTTTGCCCAAGGCACAGGAAGGCAAAAAGAGTGCTTCGCACTCTTTTTGCCTTCCTGGCCTTGGCTTCATCCCAATAATTATCTTTAATAATGATAATAGGTCTTGAAATAAATTATAACTTTAACCAATATTTTGAGAGAAGTAAAAGTACCACATCACCATCTTTGTGAGTTTATTGCCCATCTCATCCTCATGTCATTGCATTTGATTTTGATTTTTAAATTATTTATATTTACTGCAAACTATTAACTTGAATAAATATTTTGTGTCAAGTTTTAATATGGGGCAACAGTATTAAGTTGTCACACAACAAAATCATGCAAGTGTCCCCATCTCCCATCTCCCATCTCCCATCTCCCATCTCCATCTCCCATCTCCCATCTCCCATCTCCCATCTCCCATCTCCCATCTCCCATCTCCCCTCCCATCTCCCATCTCCCATCTCCCATCTCCCATCTCCCATCTCCTGTTACTGGTCTCCTGTCTCTCCCATCTCCCATCTTGTGTCTCCTGTCTCCTATCTCCTGTCTCCTGTCTCCTGTCTCCTGTCTCCTGTCTCCTGTCTCCTGTCTCCTGTCTTGTGTCTCCCATCTTGTGTCTCCCATCTCCGTCTCCTGTCTCCCATCTCCCATCTCCCATCTCCCATCTCCCATCTCCCATCTCCTGTCTCCTGTCTCCTGTCTGCCGTCTCCCATCTGCCGTCTCCCTTCTCCCTTCTCCCATCTCCCATCTCCCATCTCCCATCTTCCCCATCTCCCCCATCTACCATCTCTCATCTCTCCCATCTCCCATCTCTCCCATCACCCATCTCTCCCATCTCCCATCTCTCCCATCTCCCCATCTCCCCATCTCCCCCATCTCCCCTGTCTCCTGTTACAGTTGTACGTGCCCCTATTCATTCTTCTTTTATCCTCTTACTTGTATATCATGTCACATGACTTCGACTCATATGCTCAACACATCTGTACAACACATGCCTTCCTTATTAGGATACACAGTTACATTCTCATGGTTACCTGGTCTGTGCGCACATATCTACCTATATAAGCACAGTGTACTTGTAGTAGATTCTTTACTTTAATCTTACTGGGTTTTACCTGGAATCTCCTTCGCTTAGGTCTCCAACCTAAGTCGTCTTGAATCGTCTCTAAGTCTAAGCACTCCTTAGCCTTAGTCTCTATTCTCGCAGAACCTCTTAGACTTGTCTTTGAGGCCGAACCCTTGATCGTACTTGGAACATGTTCCTTGTACTTTTACCTTGCCCTCTTCTGGACATTGTAGAACTTCCCAGCAGACTGGCTGTGTCTTTTCATTGTCGCTGGTGACGCCATCCCAGTTCGTAACAAAAGATTAAAGTCTACCTGATCGTCGACTATCAGTCTTCGACCCCAAACCCTGATTGCTTAGATAAGCAGATAAGCGTACGCGTACGCTAGACCGATTGTCAAGAGAAGCCCTCTGACAAAAGACAAGCCCTGACGGACAGCAAGACAGCGCGTGTAGGCACCGAGAAAGTATAACTCACCAGACAAATCACCATGATGACCAAAGAATTTGAATACAAAATCGGTCAGCCAACTGGTTTTGATGGAGATCGCGATAACTCTCGCAAATTTATCCAGTCATGCAATTTACACTTCGACATCAACGAAAAGCTTTATACCACTGACAAACAGAAGATCATTTTCATAACATCCTTCATGACTGAGAAAAATGCCAAATCTTGGAAAGAACAATTCCTCGACCATGCTCAATCAACCAACACTTCTGGACAAAAAGTTGGTTATGGGACAATGGTGGATTTTATGAAAAGCTTCAAAGAGGCCTTCGACCCAGTGGACACCAAGGGAACCGCACTTACGAAACTCAGGGACCTCAAACAAGGAAGCAGAGATCTTCATACCTACATTGCCAACTTTGAGACACTTGCAGCCAAGGCTCACATTACCGACAATGCAACGAAGATCCAATTCTTCCAAGATGGCCTGAATTGGGGCATCCTTACAAAGCTTTTCGCACTAGGAGATGTCTCAGAAGTATTCCAAGACATTGTGCTGCAATGCGTTTCCATTGAAAATTCCCATCATCGTCTTCAAGCCATGAGGACACGTCATGCTCCACAACAGAAGAAGAAGAACTACGGGAATGCACGTTACATCCCGAACCGTGATTCCAATGCAATGGTCGTAGATCGAATCTCCGATACGGAGAGATCCGAATGCATGAAGAAGGGACAATGCTTCGGATGCAAAAAGACAGGACATCGTATTCACAATTGTCCTGACAGAAAGAAGAAGACCCCGCTCCGACAAACCAAAGTCAAAGAAGAAGAAGACGAAGAAACCGTCAGACGGATTGTTGAGGATTTTTAAATTGGAGAAACAAGGATTCGACATATGTTTCTCCCAATGTATTACTAAGACTTGTGCATGCTGTAGGTGAAAGAAAAGAACTTCATGTCCCTATCACTCTTCACTCGCGCACTCGCCTAAAATCTGTCGACACCACCACCGTCATCGATTCAGGAGCGGCAGGAACATTTATCTCCGAAGAGTTTGTGAAACTCCATCAAATCACACGACGAAAACTCAAAACACCATTTCGAGTTACTACGGCAGATGGAACTCTTATCAAAGGGGGACCAATCACGCACTACTGCCTCCTAGTGGTCAGGATTGATGAACGAACCATGTATGGAAAATTTAACATCACCAAACTAGGAAGAAGAGATCAAATCCTTCTGGGAATTCCGTGGTTACGAACAATGAACCCAAGTATAGATTGGGCTGCTGAAACATTAACCCTCCCTCAAACGATGAAATCAGATGAAATTGAAATTGATATTGATACAGATTGAAAGAAGAATGGATTACCTCCAGCCTTCAATTGTCATTCGAAGAAATGGCAATACTCCCGACTTCCGAGACCCCTCGTAGTCCCTTCTATTCCCAACAATCCAGAACCAGAAGTACAAATGCCACAATCAGTATCACCAATTCCCCACGCAGAGAAGCGCAAGAATGAATCTGAGCCCGAGTATCGGGCCGGACAAGAACCTATTGAGCAACGACCAATAGAAGAACAGAAGTATGGGAAAAGAAAAGCAGAAGAAGAGATCTCAGGACGAGATACCAATGTACCGAAATTATCCAAGTTCTATGTCCCTCCGAAAACTCTTTCAGCTTCGATTGAAGAAATCCCCGACGAAGAAGAACCTGTACCCTCGCTAATCCCAACCGAGGACGATGACCAATTCAACACTATGCAAGATGTATGGCACGCACCAGAAGTACGCGAGATTTCCTCTTACGAGCTTGGAGATGGAGAATTTCTTGTGGAGTATGATACTGATGGGATCAGTATGAGAATCATCGAAGAAGTATCCATGGATACACCTCTCACACGAGATGGAACTTCCCGACTCAAACAACTTCCCAATTACTCCACGATCTCCCTTCCGAAATACAGTAACAAAGCTCAAGAATTTGCCATGGATGAGAAGGAAAAGAAAAAGAAATCCTTCGAAGAATTGGTCCCGGACTATTTACACGACTTTGCAGACGTCTTTGCTAAAGACGACTGAACAAACTACCCCCGAATGCCCTGGTATTGATCATCGAATCGATACTAAACCCGGTTTTATCCCTCGTACATCAAAGGTTTACCCCTATCGGAAAAAGAATGCGCTGCCGTCAAAATGTTTATCGATGAAAACATTGCAAAAGGTTTCATTTCAGAATCGAAGTCACCCCAAGCCAGTGGCTTCTTCTTTGTGGGAAAGAAGAGTGGAGAATTGCGTCCCTGTCAAGATTATCGCTACATCAATGATTGGATGGTCAAGAACCCTATCCACTCCCACTCCCTATCTCCCTTGTCGCACGTCTTCACAACGCACAGTTCTTTACGAAAATGGATATCCGGTCCGGCTATAACAATATTCGCATTCATCCCAATGATCGCTGGAAAGCTGCTTTTACTATGGAATTCGGCCTCTTTGAACCAAACATCATGTTCTTTGGCCTCTGCAATTGCCCGGCAACTTTCCAAGCATATATGAATCACACCTTCCAGCAGGAAATCAACCAAGGATGGATGGTTATCTACATGGACGATATCCTGATTTTCTCTACAACTATGGCAGAACATCGCGAACGAACAAGACGGGTTTTGATGAAGATACGAAAGGAACATCTGTTCTTGAAACCGGAGAAATGCACCTTGGATGCAGAAGAAGTGGAATACCTCGGAATGATAATTTGCCCTGGAAAGTTGCTATGGATACCACCAAAACCAAGGGAATCTCCAAATGGCCAATTCCGAAATCTGTAAAAGATGTTCGATCCTTCCTCGGTTTTTGCAACTTCTACCGCACATTCATCTCCCATTATTCCGATATCGCCCGACCCCTTATCGAGTTAACAAAGAAAGATAAGGTCTTTGATTGGTCAACCGAATGCATGGACACCTTCGAAGAACTGAAACGATGCTTTACATCCCAACCGGTACTCCATAACCCTGATCCTTCCCACAATTTGCTATTGCTACCGACGCTTCACTCGTAGCAACCGGCGGAGTTCTCTTGCAGACTGATGAAAATGGTGTTTACCACCCATGTGCATATCTCTCACAGTCTTTGAACCCCGCAGAATGAAATTACCAAATCTTTGATTGGGAACTCCTTGCCGTAATCCGGGCATTGAACGAATGGCGCCATTATCTTGAAGGAAACCCACACCCCGTCCTGGTATTCACTGACCACAAGAATCTTCTGTATTTTAGAAGTGCACAGAAGCTTACCCGTCGCCAAGCACGTTGGCAATTGATTTTGTCTATTTATGACATTGAACTGCACCACGTTGCAGGTACTAAATTGGCAGTACCTGATGCACTATCTCGCCGGCCCGACTATGACTCCGGCAAAGACGATAATGAGGACCAGACCCTCCTTCCTGATGCTCTATTCGTTCATCTCATTGATACCGATCTGCAAGATGTCTTATCATCCTCTGACCCCCTCGACGATCCTGTCTTCAAGACAGCGTCCGACGCCCTCGACGGCGTGTGTCTTCCTCCAATGAAATCAGCGCTCTCTGACTGGAAGATTGAGGAGAACGTCCTCTATTTTAAGAATCGTGCCTATATTCCACCGGCGCATCGTCCCAACATCCTGAAACAGTATCATGATCATCCTACCGCGGGCCATCCCGGTAGATTTAAAACCGAAGAACTCGTTAAACAAGAAGCTTGGTGGCCCGCTATGGGCTCCTATATTTGGAAATATGTTGAGGGTTGCGCCCTTTGCCAGCAAATGAAAGCTGATACGCATCCTGTTCGCCCACCGCTTGCTCCGATACCTTCGTCTGCGACTCACCCCTTTTCCCAGGTCTCTGTTGATCTTATCACCGACCTTCCTGTCTCTGGGGGCTTTGATAGTATCATGGTCATGGTAGACCATGGCCTTATGAAGGGGGTAATTATTATCCCTTGTCTAAAAACTGTCACTTCCGAAGGGATTGCTAAGCTATTTTTAAAACATGTTTACCGTCGATTTGGACTCCATGACAAAGTCATCTCGGATTGAGGTCCACAGTTCCTATCGCGCTTTTCTAAAGAGCTTGCCCACTTCTTGATTACATCATTGCTCCATCTACAGCTTATCACCCTCAGACCGATGGTCAAATGGAAAGGCTAAATCAAGAACTTGAAACATACCTATGCATCTATTGCCGCAACAATCCCGAAGATTGGGTAGAACATCTACCAATCGCCAAATTCGTCCACAACCACCAAAACATGATGCAAGGAATGCATCCCCCTTTTATTTGATGATGGGATATGAACCACGCGCTATCCCTCACCTTATCCCTGATTCATCAGTCCCCGCAGCAGAAGATTGAGTACGATCCCTGCAGAAGATAAGAGAAGAAGCAATCGCCTGCCATAACATTGCAATGCAAACAATGGCCGAACGATCCTGAGGAGATAAGTACATTCCATGGAAGATCGGAGATAAGGTCTGGCTATCTGCCGCTAACCTCAGGCTCAAACTCCCATCGAGGAAACTTGCGCCAAAGCAATATGGACCTTTCCCGATCATTGATGTCTTATCACCCATCACGTTCACACTCAAACTTCCCCCGCAGTGGAAAATTCATGCTATGTTCCACGCTTCCATCTTATCGTCCTATAGCGAAACGGACGTACACGGTCCGAACTTCCCTGAACCACCACCTGACATCATCGAAGAAGAAGAATATGAAATAGAAGCAATTCTTTCTCACAAAGGAACCAGTACTCGCCGATGCTATCTTGTTTCTTGGAAAGGATATTCATCAGGAGACAACGAATGGCTGCCAGAAAAGAACTTGAAGAACTCCGCTCGAATCTTGAATGCTTATAAGAAGCAACACGCCCTCTGATTATCCCTCAGTCAACCAACTGCACAAAGCACTTGATCAACTACCACCATCGAAATGTCTTTCCCCACTGCCTACATCACCCCCATCACCATTGCCAACAATGACCTCAACTCTGATGCCGAAAACTACGGAACCCTTGCCACTGAAATCGATAACACCTCCTATATCGAAGCCGCCCTTCTATATGAAGGACACGCCCTTGAAATTGAAAGAATCCTCACAGAAAGAGGTGCCTTCCCGGCCCTCCTCCTCGTCAACATTATCCGTACTGCCGCCCTCATTGAAGCCACAGCCAATGAAACCACAGACACTACATATCGTCAATGCTTCTTACATCTTCAAAAACGCATTCGTTCTTATGCTATGTTGTTGCTTCCCGGTTCTTTTAAAAGCGATGTTGAAGAAGCTATTCACATCGTGGCCGAACGTCGAGCAGGTGTTGCTCGACCTCCCTCTCCGCAGGAAGATATGCCACTTCCTATTCCAGCACCCTCTTCTTCGCGCATGTATTCTAGTATTGACTCCCTTGCTGGCTTATGCACTGCTGTCCAAGAGATCGGACAGCTCACCAACGCAGTCGTCGAAACCATCCAGCAATCAGTTGCTGAAACCAGAGTAGCCAGAAACTTAGTCGAAGAAGCCATCACTGATCTACAACAAACGCAAGCCGACCTCGATTCCCCCCAAACCCCATCTCCTATCGAACAACCAACCTCACCGCCTCCTGTCATAGTCTCTCATGACCATCCTGCATGGTTGTACGAACCCTGTACAGAAGAACAGCATGAAGCTGCAAAAAGATTAGGGATTCCTGTTGCTGAATTAATAGCACTCGGTCCTCGACTTCACGATCTTCACATCCACCCTCCCATGTCTATCCCGTCATTATTTGGTCCAATGGATCCTGTCTCACCAGTTTTAGTAAAAGACTTAGGCACCACCTCCCCTTCTTCCTCTAACGAACTTCTTGCGGTTGCTGAACGAGGGACTACTCCTGACCTCCCCACATCCGCATACACGTTAACCAGCAAGCAACAGGCACAGCTTCGACGGGACAATGCCTTTGCCTTAAAATGCATGACACGACAGAAAGGGAAGAAGCGTGCTAGATCCGCCAGTCCTAAACCCATTACCTCACCATCACCATTACGCATGTCCACTTCTAACACTGATGAAAACATGAAATGCCGATTCTGTGGCATTGTCGGACATCGGCAAAAGAATTGTCTCGACTATCAATGCCAAATCTGTCTGCGACACGCTCCTACCCATCTGTCCATTTACTGCCCTCAGCGTCATGGGGAACCTCCGTTTACGCTTACCTGGAAGGACGATGGATTTTATGATGCACTGCGTAGGTGGGAACAGTATCTTATTAACCGTTGACGACGAAAAGAAGGTCGATGGGCAAGGACTGTAGCAGAGGAGGAAGCGGCTTATATGTTAGGAGGAAGTGCCGCTGATGAAGACGTCACTAACTATGACGACTATGATCCCGTCTATGACGACAACAGAGATGTTTGAAAGTCGGTGACTTTCAATGTAATAAGGGGGTAATGTTACAGTTGTACGTGCCCCTATTCATTCTTCTTTTATCCTCTTACTTGTATATCATGTCACATGACTTCGACTCATATGCTCAACGCATCTGTACAACACATGCCTTCCTTATTAGGATACACAGTTACATTCTCATGGTTACCTGGTCTGTGCACACATATCTACCTATATAAGCACAGTGTACTTGTAGTAGATTCTTTACTTTAATCTTACTGGGTTTTACCTGGAATCTCCTTCGCTTAGGTCTCCAACCTAAGTCGTCTCTAAGTCTAAGCACTCCTTAGCCTTAGTCTCTATTCTCGCAGAACCTCTTAGACTTGTCTTTGAGGCCGAACCCTTGATCGTACTTGGAACACGTTCCTTGTACTTTTACCTTGCCCTCTTCTGGACATTGTAGAACTTCCCAGCAGACCGGCTGTGTCTTTTCACTGTCGCTGGTGACGCCATCCCAGTTCGTAACATCTCCTGTCTCCCATCTCTCATCTCCCGTCTCCCCTGTCTCCTGCATATCACCCATCACCCATCTCCCATGCCTTCATTCTCTCCTCCCCATGCTCTTCTGTCCCCCCATCTCTGCATCCTAATGATCATAGCAGCTTTTGAAACAAATAACATGATTTTTCACATGACAAAGTTCAGTTCTTTGATAGCCAAAATATAATCAATTTAAGAGAAATCTATCAGAAGATTTTTTCTGAGGGTGGGGGAGGACACTTCCAGCCTGCTGGCAACTTCCAACCTGGTACCCTCCTTTTTTGCTTTCCACTTTTTTGCACTCCTTTTTGACTTCACTTTTGGCTTCACACTTCCTTTGGCTCTCTGGCCTCAGCTCCATCCTAATAATTTGGTTTTACCCCAGCTTCAGACAACCCATGGCAAATTTCACCAGCTATGCAGTCATGTGACCAAATCATGCAATCACACAATCACACAATGGGACAACAGTCGGCACTGGAAAAAACCACACAAGACATTAAGCGAGCTAACCGAAACGCACACGAGCATAAGCGAAAACCACATGGCCCTACGCAAAAGCCACACAAGCTAGCAACAACTTTCACACCCATTCTCCCTTTCTTCTTAGATCTGTGTGTGAATGGGGACCGCACCTGTGCTGAGTGTCTGCCTGTCGAGAGGGCTCCCATTGGGGACCGCACCTGTGCTGAGTATCTGCCTGCCAAGAGGGCTCTCATTGGGAACCGCGCCTGTGCTGAGTGTCTGCCTGTCGAGAGGGCTCCCATTGGGGACTGCGCCTGTGCTGAGTATCTGCCTGCCAAGAGGGCTCCCATTGGGGACCGTGCCTGTAGTGAGTATCTGCCTGTCAAGAGGGTCCCATTGGGGACCGTGCCTGTGCAGACGGCTGAGTATCTGCTTGTCAAGAGGACTCCCATTGGGGACCGCGCCTGTAGTGAGTATCTGTGTGTGAATGGGGACCACACCTGTGCTGAGTGTCTGCCTGTTGAGAGGGCTCCCAATGGGGACCACGCCTGTTCTGAGTGTCTGCCTGTTGAGCAGATGCTCAAAATTGCACATGGATACTCAGCACAGGCACGGTCCCCAATGGGAGCCCTCTTGACAAGTAGATACTCAGCACAGGTGCGGTCCCCTATGGGAGCCATGTCTTCATGTAGATACTCAGCATAGGCACAGTCCCCAATGGGAGCCCTCTTGACAGGTGGACATCACCACAGGCACAGTCCCCTATGGAAGCCCTCTTCACACCTAGACACTCACCACAGGTGCGGTTCCTTAAGGGAGCTGTCTTTACACAGATTCACTCATCACACATGCGGTCCCCAATGGAAGCCATCTGTACAGGCGGACACTCGTTACACACAGCACCACCTTATTATAGGGTTAGGGTCACCATACATGGCAACTCTTGCCAAAAGTACAACCCTGTGGTAGGGTTAGGGTCTCGCCCTTTGAGCTGCCGTCCTGGCAATCCTAGGGTTAGCTTGGCTTGATTTTGCGTAATGTTTGCTATGTTTTTGCTATGGAATGCCTTGATTTTGCTTAATGTCATGGGTGGCTTTAGGCGAAAAACTCGTTTGGACTAGGCTTGATTTTGCATGATTTTTGCTATTGAATGCATTAGCCTAACTTTTTCTCTTCATTCGTGCTCGATGATATGGTATTGGTCTCACTGCAATGTTTGTGTTCACGTACTCACGACCGCATCTACTTACATTCCTGCAATTCACTATCGTCCATGCATCAATAATCACATATTTTCTGCCTCACAAACTGTATCCCAAGTCCCCATCATTGCTCCAATATATATCTATATCCAAAGATTTTCGTGTGCCGAGGCTTCTCAATCCCTCACCATCATTGGCAACAGAAATCGACTCGCACATCTCATGCACATCAATAACAGACAAATCTATGGAACAACAATGCCCCTTGATAGAGATATGTATGTATGATAAAGTGTCCAACGCTACGAAGACTTTAAAAGAAGGCCGCCACCAGTTAGGTTTGACGATGGACCGGGAAGCACTGGCTGTAGTACCTCAGATTGACACGGTCTTGATAGGTTCCCAACTGCCCGGACCGAATCCTCTAGGTCCCAATGCCGCGTCAACAACATGCATCATCGCGAGGACGTTCTCATCCTCCCATTTCTTACCCACAAGCTGAACACCAACGGGTATGCCCTCCATCGCTTTGGGATCGTAAACGGGATTCTTGCCCAAGTCATACGGGTCTCGAACATTTTCGATCGGCCTGAGGCGCCTACTACAAAATCTGTTGACAGGTTGTCGGTATCTGGATTGACGCGCGTCACTGGTATGGTGCCGACAGGAGAGTCGATAACGTTGCACGTAATGGTAGCGGCTGCGAGCACGGACAAGTATGTCGCACCCCTGGAGATTATGAGCTTCACAACCGAGAAGGAAGGTGCGGAAACTTACCCGTGAGGTATCACTGGAAGGGACTGCACAGGTGCGATGATTCCATCGAAACCGTATTTGTCCCATACCTGGGGGGTATTAACAAAGGAAAGTCCCTGAATGTCAATACGCTTATCTGTTCATACCACGCAGCGGCAACCTTATTCCGTTGGTCAGTGAAATCCGTGAATTCCAAAACAGACTTCTCCCGTGCCAACGAGAAGAAACGCGGGAAGAGGGAGTCGCCCAAGAACGTCTTGGCGATCCAACAAGCCAGCTTACGAACGAAGGACGGTAATCTGGGACCCAGGGTGACCAAGAATAAACTGTCCTCCTGCAAGTCGGGTTTTGTGAGATATAGACGGCATATCTTTAATTTAAACTTGCCATAGGGTCTGAATCAAGATGTGACAGCATCTTCTTATAACCGTCGGATGATGCGAGTCCCAGGAACACCTCCATCGCACTTGCGTCTTGATAAATTGTCAGGACGGAGAATTTCAAGGGTAGCCATTCGACTCTCGAACACATCCTACATGAATGCGAAGTACATGGCTGTTGAGGAGCATCGATAAAAGAATCACGTACGACAGTGGGATTCCCAATACAAGAATAAATGTGTCTAAAAGCCCTGTACGATGTTCCATCAAGTTCAGTTCACTTGTTATGCTCGATGAAACCGACTTCAGGTTGAAAAGGTCTGCGCCATGCTGAAGTGATGATAAGCTCCTAAATCAAATCTTTGTACAAGGTGACGAACGTTAAAGTCGTTGAATACGAAGCTTGTGGTGGGTAATGGGAACCACGCGTAGCGTGCAACTGCAACGTTTCAAATTCCTGGGATCTTGGGCAAAAGTTAACCACGAAAGACGTTCAAGCGAGACATGGTACTCACTTGTTGGCTTGAGCCATCACAACCTGATATTGGAACGGGAGATCGGTAGGTTTGCGCTCTCGCCACTGATGGTACGGCTACTGCCATGTTGCACAGCCTAGCCAGGATCTTGATTGTGCGCTTTGTCCAAACCAAAAGCGAGTTTCTTCCATTTTCCATGGCAAATAGGTTAGTATTACATGTAGTAAAGGCAGTAGTAGGGGGTAAAAGCGGACACTGCTATGACTCACAGTTTCGCACACCACTGCGGCTTGTGACAATGTCACGGACTCAGGCTGACATTCCAGAAAGACACTTGCATCGAAAGGCTGGTGACTTCAAAATGTAGTCTCTATAGAAGATTTTGTATCTGAAGTTCACAATAGTCTTTGTAGTACTTGTGCTACAGCCCCGGGTCAAGTTCGGTCCGATAACAGATAAGAACAATTGCCCGTGTCCTCATGTCAACCTTTAACGTCTGACTGTCACAAGACTCACAACAGTGCAATGCCCCCCAAAGGCTCTAACTCGAAATCTGCGCCGAAATCAAGATCGAATCAACATTTTTCAACACTAGCAGTCGGAATAAAACTGGGATCCTTCGTTAAAGTTCCTCTCATTCATGATGTGCACACGATGGATAAGCTCACTACTGAAGAACTGAACCACCTGGTTCTCGAGGAGCCCTCGAATCGTACTATCAAATGTAACGCCCCCCTCGGCCATCTCTTATCCATCATCTTTCAATCCTTCAAGGCTGACGTGCCTGATGCTGAAAATCTTCTGATCCCTCGTTCGAAGATTCAATATTCTAACGAGCGGATTGATAATCGACTTCGTGGAAAGGGCCCAAAAGATTCCGTGAACCTATGGGATAGTGAGACGGGGACGTGGAACTGGGGGCTGCCAGATCCGCCCCCAAAACAGCACGAGAGGAGTAAAAAGGGTAAGAAGAATAAAACCCACTATGAGGAGGAGGAAGCACCGGTAGATCAGGCGCCCGGAGGCAGTACTTCCAATTCAAACCCGACTACTGAACACGTAGTGGCGGGGTTTTTTAACGCCCTCACAGCAGCCCTTTCTCGACATGGGCTCGAAACCAAGCAAGCGAATCGTGTATGGAGTGGGGCCTATTCAACCACCCCAATCAAGGGAGAAGATATCCCTCGCAAACCTGACATCATCATGTCAGATGAACCAGACCCTGGGTGGGCAGGCGTCAAGGTCGTCGTTGAGGTGACCAGTAGCAAATTCCAGCTAGGGCAGCGTGCCGCGAAATCCCTTGATACCAAGGCGTATCTCATCTTGAAGCACCAGCCCTGGAGGCGCTTCGTTCTCATGCTATCTCTATGTCATAAATATCGTGAACTTCGTGTTCACGTATACGACCGCTCCGGTTCTGCCGTGTCCCCTCCATTTCATATTGCCCAACAGAAGAATAATTTCCTGAAAATCCTCTCGTCTATTGTCTTCGGCAATGACGAGTGCATCGGTTTCGATATGACGATGGATATCCGACAGCTCAAAATCCCTGTAGTACCTCGTCGTACCCGTCCTCCCAGAAGATTACGTTCTCGGATAAAGAAGGACACAGGTGAATCTGGCACACAGGTCAAGTTAGGAGATGCAGCATCAGGCGAAGAGTCAAGCGAAGAGTCAGGCGAAGAGTCAAACGAGGAATCAGGATACGAGTCAGAGTCAGCGTCATCATACCAACCTTCGCCCTCACGTTGCATAGAAACTCTGGACAGTGATTCCTTATCAAGCGCCTTATCCTCCCTTGAGATAGATGAACGGCCTGATATCAGAACTGGTCCTCCTGCACTCCCCTCTGACCTGCCTCGCTCGGCCACTCCTGCCGAGCTACTGCCTTTTATTGCCCAAACTTCTGTTCTTCCGAATTCGTCACCTGTCGGCAAAATCCACGTCAACGACAGCCGGTACGATATCCTGGAGGTTATATGGTCGAGTCATGGCCTAGTTGGTCGTGGCACCGTTTGCTACTTGACTAGAAAGGATGGGCAAGAGTACATCATCAAGGACCACTGGGTCGTAGGAAATACAGATGATGATATCTTGAATGAGGTTGTTATGTTGCAGAAGATGCAGGGGGTCCGTGGCGTCCCGGAACTGGTAGAATCAAGCAAGGTTAAGCTGTCGAGTGGTGAGATTGACAACACGAAGATATACCGATTCGAAGAGGTACCCAGCTTAGTTGGGACTTGGCGTACACATGTTCGCCTTGTCATGAAGCCCCGGGGGCGACCTTTGCAAAAATTTCGAACAAAGCTGGAATTTATTCAAGCTATACGCGACATCGTGACTAGTAAGCATACCTCTCGCGTGATATATACATTGGTACTAACCTGTGAGTAATCTTCTAGTTCAACAGGAAGCGCATCAACGGGGTATTTTGCATCGCGATTGCAGCCTCCACAATGCGATGATCGAGGATGTCAATGGTAATGGAATGTTGATCGACTGGGAATTTGCTGTAGCTGTCACATCGAATAATAAATACGCTCTCGGTGGAACAGTAAGCTAATGATTGATTTAGAATTAAATCCACTGACTCGACTTGCAGGGCACAATTCCGTTCATGTCGCGACGGATCCTGCAGCAAGTAAAAAAGATCTGGATCCATGAAACTGCAAGAAAAGGGGCATCATCATCGTCACCCTTGATAATCGATTTCGTCACTCAAGACTATTCAGATGATCTTGAATCACTGTTTTACATCTTTTCTTGGATCTGTATCGGGTACAGTGGCCCTCTTGGCATTGAGCGGCATTTGAACGCTTCGAAAGAATGGCTTCCGCATGCGTGGAGCAACCGAAATATCGCGGGATGCTTTGACACCAAGTGTACGTTCTTCACAACAGACGACGGCCAAGCTGCAATCCGAACGCAGTTTGATGACTACTTCACGGATCTTGTCCCGCTTGCACTGGAGTGGAGGGACCTCTTGGTACTCAACTTTCCGATTTACGTCCAGAATGAACCTCTCCGCCGACCCATCGAATTTGATGCGTTGCTCAAGATCCTGGACAAACACATCGACAGACTTCGTGAGGACACGCCTGAGCCACTCCCTGAACGGTTTTTCCGTAGGAGGTTGGTAGATAAGAATATAAAGGACGTATATGCATCGGGACGGATCATGAAGAATATGGACTGCGTCCCAGTCGCAGTAAAGAAGCGTGGTCTGAATGATGAGTGGACTGTCGAACCTGTGAAGAGGAGCAGGGTATCGTAGACACGTTTTATCAGCAATCTTGATTTCGTTCGTACGTAGCAATGTACTTCGCTCGCGAAGTTTTTACGTCCTTGCATTGTAGTAGCATTACATGTTCATGTTTTATACTTTGTGTCATCTAGTGACTCATTCTTTACTACAGGTCGGCGTTTAACGTTTAGGGTTCGAGTCTCGATAGCTGATCCCGTATGACGCTTCAAATGCCACTTTACAGCTGTTTTCAAAAATATGTGGAATCGCAAAAGTTGAAACTCGCGCGTCGGAAACTCCGTAAGCACTTGAGGCAATACAGCGCGCTGTCAGCGCTGAACACTCACTGTCATGGTTAGTATGCCACCAGGCACTGTTTCAGCAGACTTGAAAGCTCGATTTCCTATTCTACGTCGACGTGGGCATTCTGTCAAGCATATATGCCATCTGCTTGGGGTCAAGAAGACTCTCGTATACAAAGTCTTACAACTTTTTTCCCTTAGTTTCACAGTACCACTGCAGCAATCAAGGCCGGCGTCGCAGCCTCACTGTCAACGACATCTCATTCATTACAACCATCCTCCGTCATCGTCCCACCATATATCTTGATGAGCTACAACATAAACTGCGCTCTCGCCGTGGTGTGTTTGTGTCCACACCAACACTTTCGCACATTTCGTCGACTGCATGTCAATCGCAAGTGTATTCCGGCATATGCTCTTGAAAGGAACGAGGAACTACGTGCCATTTTCATGAATAGTATTGCTGAGATAGCACCTGACCCGGAAATGTTAATGTTCGGAGACGAGGTTGCAAAAGATGAAAGAACAATCATTCGACGCCATGGGAGATCAAAAATTGGAACAAGGTACGTCAAACTTTGCACACAAATATCACTTGCCCACAAGAATTGCCGATAAGGTACTTGAAACCATACTTTTTCCTCTCAGTAACCCTGTATTGTGACCTGTCATGTTTTGCGAGGATGATAGTCAGAAATTCGAGGTAGTTGGGCTCAGAGATTTGAAATACAAGTTCCTTGACTAAGTTGATGCGGGGAATGCAGTGAGTTTCGAACGTATTTATGAGTTGCACTTCAACGAACTGACGATGCAGAACTACTATGCGCACACGTGCATTTCTAACCAAGCCTTTTTCTACGGAGAGGTTTCGTTGAATGGCGCAAACACAGTTCTCTTTCAGATCTAGGCGGTGAGGAGGCACTCCGGGGTGGGTCAACATTGCAAGGTATCAGGTGTGCGTTCTGGTGCATTCAATGGATGTTTGCCTTTTTTTCAAATTTTGCATCTCATTGAGGGCTGGTCAAAGACCGAACATGTGTAAATGCACTTCCCTATCATGAACATGAAAATATGCTAAAAAGGCTAGCGACTCAGCCAAGTGCGTTCGTCCCAAATTGATTCAATCAAAAATCCGACGAATTCGGACAAACCGAAGTTTGGGCAATAAAAGGAAGTAACTCGGCAAGTCAGAGGGGAGTGCAGCAGGATCAGTTCTGACATCACGCCGTTCACCTGTCTCAAGGGAGAAGGCGCTTGGTAAGGAATTATCATCCAAAGTTTCTATGCAACGTGAGGGCGAAGGTTGGTATGATGACACAGACTGACTCGTAACCTGACTCTTCGCCTGATGCTACATCTCATCTCCTGACTTGACCCGTGTGCCAGATTCACCGTAGTTGCTGTCCTTTATCCAAACACGTAATCTCCCCGAGGTACTACAGGGTTTGAGCTGTCGGATATTCATCGTCATATTGAAACCGATACACTCGTCATTGCTAAAGACAATAGAAGAGAGAATTTGTCCTTCTGTCAGACAACATGAAACGAAGGGGACACGGCAGAACCGGAGTGGTCGTATACGTGAACACAGTTCACGATATTCATAACTATCAAGGGATCTCGCAACGACGACCCTGACGCCTGCCCACCCAGGTTCTGGTTCATCTGACATAATGATGTCAGGTTTGCGGGGGATGTCGTCTCCATTGATTGGGGTGGTTGAATGGGCCCCACTCCATACATGATTGGCTTGATTGGTTAAGTCCATGTCGAGAAGGTGTCGCCGTGAGGGCGTTGAAAAACCTCGCCACTACATGTTCAGCAGGTGTGTTATGATGTAAGCTGATTGTTTACATTTATTTGGTTTTATCGATTGTCATCTTGATCAACTATGATTTGTGACAAAGTCACGGACTCTCTGGCTGATATTCAAGAAAGACACTAGCTGGTGATTTCAGAATGTAGTCTTTATAGAAGATTTTGTATCTGAAGTTCACAATAGTCTTTGTAGTATTTGTGCTACGGCCCCGGGTCAAGTTCGGTCCCATAAGAGATAAGAACAATTGCCCGTGTCCTCATGTCAACCTTTGACTCACGTCTGACTGTCACAAGACTCACAACATTGCAATGCTCCCCAGAGGCTCCAACTCGAACTCTGAGCCGAAAACAAGATCGAATCAACATTTTTCAACACTAGCACTCGGAATAAAACTAGGATCCTTCGTCAAAGTTCCTCTCATTCATGATGTGCACACGATGGATAAGCTCACTACTGAAGAACTGAACCACCTGGTTCTCGAGGAGCCTTCGAATTGTACTATCAAATCTAACGCCCCCCTCGGCCATCTCTTATCCATCATCTTCCAATCCTTCAAGGCTGACGTGCCTGGTGCTGAAGATCTTCTCATTCCTCTTTCGAAGATTAAATATTCTAACGAGCGGATTGGTAATCGATTTCGTGGAAAGAAACCGACAGATTCCGTGGAACTATGGGATAGTGGGACGGGGACGTGGAACTGGGGGCTGCCAGATCCGCCCCCAAAACAGCACGAGAGGAGTAAAAAAGGTAAGAAGAATAAAAGCCACTATGAGGAGGGAGCGCCGGAGGGTCAGGTGCCTGGAGGTAGTACTTCCAATTCAAACTCGACTACTGAACACGTAGTGGCGGGGTTTTTTAACGCCCTCACAGCAGCCCTTTCTCGACATGGGCTCGAAACCAAGCAAGCGAATCGTGTATGGAGTGGGGCCTATTCAACCACCCCAATCAAGGGAGACGACACCCTCCGCAAACCTGACATCATTTTGTCAGATGAACCAGATCCTGGGTGGGCAGGCGTCAAGGTCGCCGTTGAGGTGACGAGTAGCAAGTACCGGCTAGGGCAGCGTGTCACGAAATCCCTTGATACCAAGGCGTATCGCATCTTGAAGCACCAGCCCTGGAGGCGCTTCGTTCTCATGCTATCTCTATGTCATAATTATCGTGAACTTCGTGTTCACGTATATGACCACTCCGGTTCTGCCGTGTCTCCTCCATTTCATATTGTCCGACAGAAGGACAAATTCCTGAAAATTCTCTCGTCTATTGTCTTTGGCAATGGCGAGTGCATCGGTTTCGATATGACGATGGATATCCGACAGCTCAAAATCCCTGTAGTACCTCATCGTACCCGTCCTCCCAGGAGATTACGTGCCCGGATAAAGAAGGACACCAACTACGGTGAATGTGGCACACGGGTCAAGTTAGAAGATGTAGCATCAGACGAGGGCGAGGAGTCAGGATACGAGTCAGAGTCAGCATTATCATGCCAACCTTCGCCCTCACGTTGTATAGAAACTTTGGACAGTGATTCCTTATCAAGCGCCTTCACCTCCCTTGAGACAGATGATCGGCCTGATATCAGAACTGGTCCTCCTGCACTCCCCTTTGACCTACCCCGTTCGGCCACTCCTGTCGAGCTACTTCCTTTTATTGCCCAAAATTCTGTTCTTCCGAATTCGTCGCCTATCGGAAAAATCCACGTCAACAACACTCGGTACGATATACTGGAGGTTATATGGTCGAGTCATGGCCTAGTTGGTCGTGGCACTGTTTGCTACTTGACTAGAAAGGATGGGCAAGAGTACATCATCAAGGACCACTGGGTCGTGGGAAATACAGATGATGATATCTTAAATGAGGTTTTTATGTTGCAGAAGATGCAGGGCGTCCGTGGCGTCCCGGAACTGGTAGAATCAAGCAAGGTTAAGCTGTCGAGTGGTGAGGTCGACAATACGAAGATATACCGATTCGAAGAGGTACCCAGCTCGGTTGGTACATGGCGCACACATGTTCGCCTTGCCATGAAGCCCCGGGGGCGACTTTTGCATGCATTTCGAACAAAGTTGGAATTTGTTCAAGCTATACGCGATATCGTGACTAGTAAGCATCCCTCTCACGTGATACACATATTGATACTAACCTGTAAGTAATCTCCCAGTTCAACAGGAAGCACATAAACGGGGTGTTTTACATCGCGATTGCAGCCTCCACAATGCGATGATCGAGGATGCTGTTGGTAATGGAATGTTGATCGACTGGGAATTTGCTGTAGTTATCACGTCGGATAATAGATACCCTCTCGGTGGAACAGTAAGTTAATGATTGATTCAGGATTAAATCCACTGACTCAACTTGCAGGGCACAATTCCGTTCATGTCGCGGCGGCTCCTGCAGCAAGTGAAAAAGATCTGGATCCGTGAAACTGCAAGAAAAGGGGCATCATCATCATCATCATCATCATCATCATCATCACCCTTGACAATCGATTTCGTCACGCAAGACTATACAGATGATCTTGAATCGCTGTTTTACGTCTTTTCTTGGATCTGTATCGAGTACAGTGGCCCTCTTGGCATTGAGCGGCATTTGAACGCTTCAAAAGAATGGCTTCCGCATGCGTGGAGCAACCGAAATATCGCGGGATGCTTTGACAGCAAGTTTACGTTCTTCACAACGGACGACGGCCAAGCTGCAGTCCGAACGCAGTTTGATGACTACTTCCAGGATCTTGTCCCGCTTGCGCTAGAGTGGAGGGACCTCTTGGTACTCAACTTTCCGATTCAAGTCCAGAATGAACCTCTCCGCCAACCCATCGAATTTGATGCATTGTTCAAGATCCTGGACAAACACATCGACAGACTTCGCGAGGACACGCCTGAGCTACTTCCTGAACGGTTGTTCCGCAAGAGGTTGGTAGATAAGAATATAAAGGACGTATATGCATCGGGACAGATCATGAAGAATATGGACTGCGTCCCAGTCGCGGTAAAGAAGCGCAGTCTAAATGATGAGTGGACTATCGAACCTGCGAAGAGGTGCAGGGTATCGTAGACCGGTTTTATCATCAATCTTGATTTCGTACGTACGTAGCAATGTACTTCGCTCGCGAAGTTTTTACGTCCTTGCATTGTAGTATCATTACATGTTTTACCCCTTTGTGTCACCGATTACTAGTGACTCATTCTTTACTGTGAGCAGATTTGCCAAGGCAGCCCAGTTAATTGACCGTGTAAATTTATAAATGACAACCTGACATGAAGATAGAGGTGCAGTCTACTAATAGCAAACGATTTCCCCTCCGCCTGCTTATGTTATCACATTCAACGGATATCAACTGCAAGAAGTCGTTCTCGACCTCAGCACAGCTGATCCGTTCGCAGGGCCAACCATTGAATATATGCACTGGCACAATATTCCACCAGTATATTTGGGAGAGAAGAGGAGAAAACACCAGGGAAAAAGTAGTAGTAACGGTGTATCTTATTGTAATTCATGGTAGACGCCCGAGGATGAGAGTGGATGCTTGTGTGCGTAAGTATAAAGAATGATTCGAAAAATCCAGAAAGACATCTTCACCAATCGCATGAATGCGCTACTGAAGTGGTAAGCGTTCATTTCAGTGGTTTTGCAGATAGGCTTGACAGGCATTATAACCTTCATCCGAATTAGTTAGTCTGCACATGTCTCGGACCTTCAGGGGGCACCTCAGAACCTCAGGCCCCTAAAAAACTTCCAGTCCGAGAATGACGTCCTGCCAGTGACTTCGGATACTGTCGTCGTTGTGTGACGGTGTGAGTCAATTACTCTATTGAAAATAAATGGTTCACAAGCGATGAACAAAATCTTGCCGAATTTCCCCACCCTGCCGCTTCGTGGCACCTGTCCCGGACACAGAAGTTTTGGGAAGGTGGTGTTGAAAGAATTTTTTAAACAAGCGGAGCGCCTTAACCGCCGATCTGCAAAACCACTGAAATGAATGCTTACCTTACGCGTGTTACGGACACTTACGAACGCTTACGACTTCAGTAGTACAATTGGTGGAGATGAGTCCTTCACTGTTATTATTTTATTTCGCCATTCTAAACTCGCGAGAATGGAGGACTGAAAGTTTCAATTGACAATGATCTTTCGTATATCGCTGGAGAATACATGGGCTTGATTAGAACTGTGGTTGTAAGGAGCTGAGGCGACTTCAGGGACTAAAAAGGTGCCCCTATATGGTTCTCAGAAAGTGCCTCAAAGGCTCGTTTCTTGGATTTTGGATTTGCAGATCGGGCCGTTCTCTACACGCTTCTCCGGCGTGTCAGTTTTTACGAAACGTCGGCTTTCGGATGTTTGATGTGACTCGAACTGACACTCGGGTGTGGAATCGATCTGACGCCGCTGACTAAAAACTGACTCAGAACCAGCAGTCACGGTGGACCCTGGCGGAGTATTGGCCGAGTAGCACCGTGATTTAGTCAACCATTTGGTGTCCTTCAAGTCCTTTGTCGTAGCATAGTGCTCTTCCCCACTTCTTGCCTTGCTCGCAACACTGCACACAGTCGCGGATACACCGCTCCAGCAGATATGTATTAAATGTATCAAGTAAGACAAACCACAAGCACCAAGATGAGTCATAGGTTGACAATATGATTGCAGTCTACTACTAGCTCCGAAGGACAAGTTGCTATGAGTAACGATGACTATTGTGCAGCCCATTCCTCCAAGAAGTTAAATGAACTTTAGTACTGCAAGAAATGTGCCCGTAGTCTAGGAATATTAGCAAGTTGGCCACTGCGATCCGGGGGCTCTCCACCAATCAGAATATATATATTTGTCTGTTTTTCTCGCCCTAATACTAGTAGATCGGATCTTAGCGCGCTGGATTCTCACAATTTAATCAAGGTTTCCTGAGTCACAAGGATAAGCGCTTAAGTTATCAGGTTGCTTGATCTCGGAGTCTCTTATTCAGGGTTGAAGCGTCCGAGTCAGACCGCTTGCCTTACCACCGTGAGACCTTGGCCTAAATGCTACACGCTCGGCTGTAGCCTAACTCTGCTCCAGCCTCCGGCAGTTCCAACTTCATCCCTTACGACTTCATACATCTTGGCGTGGAAGCAGTAGCGAAGCGACGCGGATATGTTACGAATATCTGCGCAATTTTTTGAAAGTGCAACTCGCGGAAATGACTATCCGAAACACGAACTGCGGTACTACATCATGGTGATCGATGGCATATCCGATTCGGCACTCGCTGGGCTTGTGGCGAGGGAAATTGACATTAAGGCAGGCCTATCAAGTTTCAGAATTTTTGTTTTAGTGCATGCCGAATAGCAGCAGCCTGGTGGTATGTAAATAAAAACAAGAGAGGCTAGTAGTACTGATACTCCAAAGATCCAGTCACGTCCGCCCCTCACAATGCCAGCCATTCCGTACCCTTTTGCTCTGATCCAACTCTGGATCGCCGATTCAACGCTGCCATGGTCTAATCCGGTATGGCAATCTGTGACACACGTTCTTGGCGAACCGTGGGCGTACGAACATGGCGAGGATGTGACTGCTGCAGCCAGATATCATGATGTTACTGGGTGGACCGTGGGCAAGGCTCAGGCAGTCGAAGCCTTCATCAACAACTGCAAGACGGCCGAGGAACCTGCTGAACACTACGCTCTCAAACGACAAGATAATGACCATGAAGGTCGTTGCTTGTGGAACACCTGGGTTAAGACTTCATGGACCAAGTGGAATATCAACAAATTGGTCGATGACATCTTCAAAGACAGCGGCTGTACCCCCCACAATGTCATGGCCAGGTTGAATTGCAAGACCGCAGTTGACGTAAGTCATGTGCCAATGCGTCTGTCTCATAATATGACATAGTCATGTACTTAGTTTCCGACGATGGAAGCTGCGCAGGTGAAGCAGATCGTCTCCATCAAACTGGCCGATGTGTTGTTTGGTGACGATGCATTTACCGACGGATCCTTCCTTGGAGCACCCATCATGACGTTTATCAGTACAGTGCTGGTGTTGACGTGGAGTCGGTATCGGAAGGCGATCAAAAGGCAAACTAACAGTATCGACAAGAAGACTAAGGAAGTTGAAGCGCAATGGCTAGGTAAGCTGCACAAGTTGGTGAGTCAAGGCGGAAGCTAACCTTCGGGCAGTCATCACGGCCGCAAATGCAAAACCTACGATGGCTAGTATCCGCACCTACTTGAAGAAACTGGAGACCTTGGTCGCACTTCTTGGGGTGTTCAAGGATCAGGAGACGGCCAAGACCCTTGATGCGCGTCGTGAACAGGTCGATGCGATGCTGGCTGCTGCCAAGAACGATTCCACCAAAGCGGAGTTAGTAGCAAGTTAGTGGCTAATATTTGACTGACATGTACATACTGACTGAAGGTTATTGTTTAGAGCTTCCTAAATCTCTGCGGGACGCGCTCGACAAGCTGGCCACTGAACAAGAAGTGAAGGAGCTCGAACTTCTGATCGAGACCACACTTGCTGCGATGGTGCCGCTTGATGGTGATGAGGTAGCGGTGGACTTTACAGAGGGTATAGATGTAAGTGACTGGAAAAGTGGAGTAGAGGAATATGACAAGTGCAGCGAGGATGACCTTTGGGAATGCCTGGGCCTGTCAGAGAAGAGGTTGCCTTTTTTCCAGGCGCGATCAGACCCTGACGCCGCCATTGACCCCTGGAGTGAAGAAGGCCAGCGATGGCTTGATGATACGACGAGTCCGACACAGAGTTTAGCGCCTCGGTGGCACCAGCTAGTTGGCATCTTAAGGCTAATTGACAGGTTTTTGGACGGTGAACCGGTAATGCTCATGGATGGCGTTGGGGTTGGAAAAACTATGCAGGCTGTTGGTTTGATTGCGTGCCTTGCACACTACAGAGAGCACTACAGGAAGCACGGGAAGTTTCCTGGCAAATTTTGTAAGCAATCTGTTGAGCTTTCTGCACGGATGCACACGCTGACGGTTACCCCACAGCACAACGTTGCCATCAGAAGACAGGTGGCAACATTCCCGACTTACCCACCGTCATCATGAGTCCTCCCAACTTGCAACATCAGTGGATGAGCGAAATCCAGCGGTATCTAAGGCGAGCGACGTTTGACGTTCTTCCTTACATGGGCAAATATACTGCACGTGCACAGTGGTGGACAATGGCCTGGAGTAAATGCCAGCAACCTCCGATACGCCGCATCGTTTTGACCACGACAAATGTAAGTGACTTCTGAGATCTGTTATCGGAATACAAAATAACTTATGCTGTGTAGGCAGCGCATGATGATGCAGCCACCGTATTCGTCGAGGGCGACCGGACAGTTACGGAAAGCCCATAGCTAGCCCTCGCTTTGAACGAATTAGCCCAAGTACCCTCTTTGGTCGTGGATACAACGTGACGTTTTTCGATGAAGCTCATTGCGCAAGGAAATACAATAAAGTACACATAGCGGCTCGAGGACTTCAGGAGAGATCTCACTTGATGGTTGCAATGACGGCAACACCGGTCACCACCAAGCCCATGGTAAGCCAGCCTAAACGTTACCAATCAACGGATGTTACTGACTTTGTGTCCGATATTGGATTAAATGAACGCCAGGACCTTTGGATCATGGGTCAGCTGCTAGGGCTTCCGCAATTTAAGGATGCTGGGCAGCTCAAGAATATGAACCGAGAATTGACAGCGGCTCAGAGAAGGGACCGTAAGGCACAGAGAGAGGCGGGAGTCGAGGGATCGATGCTGCGAGGCGTTTTTGTTGGCAGCCATAATCCAGAGGCTGCTGAGGAGGAATATCTTCCTGTAATGAAACGATGGATGGGCCGTATGAGAGAGTGGTTCTCCCCCGCTGTCATCCTTCGTACCCTAGATTCCACTGACAATACGGGCAGTAAGATCCTGGGCCTCCTTCCTTATCATGACCATAGCTTAAAAATCAAGCTACTCGACTGGGAAATGGAGAATTTGAAAAGTATTGCGCGGGATACATTAATGACTGTCCCATTATAGGGATGAGCAAGGTGAGGTCAATTGTTTCGAACGTGTCATCGGGGTTGTCATCTGAGCAATGAACTCTCTTTATACAGAATTTCTATGTTGAATTTAGGCGGTCCATCCTTCACCCGCATATGAACCCAACTGAGGAACAGTCATGGACAAGACCAAAATCCCTGGAGCAGTGGAACGTCAGCCCCATCAGAAGCATGAAGTTAGACGTCCTGGCTAAACTTCTGAAATACCATTTGGAGTCTGACGGTCGCCAGCCGTTGATGATGGACAAGAGCGGTCGCAACCTGATTCCTAACCCAGCCTTCAAAGTTGGAAATACTCAGCCAAATCAGCCAGACAGAATTGTGGTGTTCTCAGCTTTCGTCACCTCCAATCAGGCCATTTTGGATGTGAGTTCCACGGTAGACCACACCAGCCTTCTGATTGAATCCCTGATTTCAGATCTTGGATCTTCACGGCATTCATGCACTAGAGCTTAATGGACAGACACCCATGAAGAAGCGCAAGGGGATTTTGGACGACTTCAGGTCATCTTCGGGGACCAAAGGAGCGCGTGTTCTGATTTTGTCAGGTGTAGGCATGGTAGGATTGAATTTGGCCTGCGCTAATTTAATGGTAGTGGTGGTGTGTGCAATTTTATAGGTGTTTGTATTTCAGGCGTAGCTGATCGTTATGGCAGGATACCCTTTGGTCGGAGCAGGACGATCGCCAGCTGCGTGGGCGGATCTACCGTCACCCGCAGGCTAAAGAGGTGCATGTTTACCGAGCCATTGCTTTGAAGACGGCCGACGTCTTTCTAAATAACATCTCAT
This sequence comes from Suillus spraguei, assembly GCA_016800925.1. Classification (NCBI taxonomy): domain Eukaryota; kingdom Fungi; phylum Basidiomycota; class Agaricomycetes; order Boletales; family Suillaceae; genus Suillus; species Suillus spraguei. The sequence goes on along the minus strand of JABCPU010000617.1, from coordinate 8,083 downwards.
TCTCAAAGGGCGCAATGCATGAGGCATTCGTGGGTGCTGACAAGGAATTTAGTGAGTGTCTAATTGACTGCTGAGCACTTGGCGACTAAAAATCATCTCTGTAGGATGCATGTTTAATGATGATGATACCGCCATGGGAGATCTGATATCTTTATCAGGGCCAAAGTCAGATGATTTTACAGATGATGACGACCCTATGAACGTCGACCATGAACCCGTCACAAGGAACAAGGCTGGTAAAAGTAAGACGCGTACCAAAGCGACAGCTAAGACCTCAGTCCCTCCTGCCAGACCGGCCACAAAACGCAAGATTAAAGGAACTAAGATGAAGTCCACGATCGTTGGTATTGATAATGAATCTGAGGGCGGCTCACACAAGCATCGCGAGGATGAGCAGCTACCACCTAACATCGCAATCAAGGAGGCGCCTGGTACAACTAGCCCTTCCACAACGACACCTCAGTCACAGGGTGGAAATAACGATTCCGGCACACCACCTCCGACATCTCCGTCTACTTTTCCCAGCCTTCTTCTTCCTCCATCTCTTCCCAACCCTGCCTCCTTATCCACCGACACTTTAGCTCCAGCTCCAGCTCTCGCTCCAGTTTCCACTCCAAGCCTTCTCCCTCCACCTCTTCCAAACCCCGCCTCTTTATCTACCGACGCTCTGGCTCCAGCTCCAGCTCTCGCTCCAGTTTCTATTCCAAATGCTCAGTCAGACCGGCCTGCAGGCCTGTCTACTTCTCTCAGTATTCTACTCCCTCCATCTCTTTCCAACGCCACTTCTTTAGCCACCGACACTTTGGCTCCAGCTCCAGCTCTCGCTCCAGTTTCTACTCGCAATGCTCAGTCAGACCAGCCTGCAGTCTTACAGTATGACTGCTGGGATGAAGTAGCAGGAGTAGAATTGGCTGGTCATAGCGATGAGATGGGCTGGAATGATGACCAAGACTGGAATGACGGTAGCGACCATGGAAGCCGCCTGACTGTGGACCATAACCACCTTGACCAACAACCACCCTGCCTCCTCTCTGATCAATTTGATGATATTTTCAACAAGAGGCGTGCACCGGTAGCTGGTGGGAACCTGGGTACGTCTGGGACACTTTCCGTACATAACAAACGCCTCTCCCACCCTTGCGCACCAAAACCTGGCGCTTCGTCATCGAAGTACAGCAGCACTTGTAGTGAAGGATCTAAGTCAACTCGGACTGGTACTTCTCGCCCACGGCGGCAGACCTTCAACCCTGTCCCATTAGGTTCAGGTCCTGCCCATTCTGCCAAGTTTTCCTCTAATGACCGTATGCAACAACGACGGTCTCCCAGCTAGATCATGTCGAAAGGTCTGAGCCTACTCATTCCTCGTATTATATAGATTATCGATCGTCTACATCCTTTTGTATTACTTATGTTCTTAAAACATGGCAATCCTAATTTAGCGCCAGTTATCCACATGTCAAGGTTCTCAAGCGATAAGAAAGAATCACGCCACTGTGATGTGTCAACTGCCAACGCCAGCGGTCTTAGGCTTGTTTGTGGAGCTCGAGATTGTTGATCGGATAGTAAATCTCGTGGACGCAAATGCGTTCGATCGTGTGTTGCGTACACGAATCAGTATGTTTTCCTTTTTGTACGAATTCTTGCGTCTTAGATTTCTTTTGTAGATGTGTTATGCTCTTCGTTCCTCTTATCGATGTCACTTTCTTGCGCTTGATACACAGATTGCCAAAATTTGCCGAAGCTCTCAGTATGGGGGTCCGCCTCAATGATATTGCACTCGTCCGACAAAACTTCAACGCCTCTGGTAAGCCGTGAGTCATGTAACAACGCGCATCGGTATTCACTCATATCTGTTCAGGATATATGGAACGTCGGTAACTAGTCTTAGCCTGATGGTCACCACAACAGAATCAAAATCTGTTTCTCCCTCCTGTGTAGGTTTGAAACCTGCTGATGATAGCGTTTTTTTCTATCAGCACACACCTTGACATCCACTCATGGATAATTTCTTTAGGAGGTCCATCGTCACTGGTCTTAGCCCCTGTGCAAATTGAATATTTACTCCATGGCAAGTCATGCCTTCGGACATGTTTGAAAAACTAATTATATTGTGCTCTGCATAAATCTCCTCCTCTGAATCCTCTCACATGATTGCAGTGGATCCGGTGAAGCTTCCTTGGTGTTATACTTGCATTGGATATCTATGAACTGACTCACAAACTTCAAACTCTGCCTACGTTGGTTGTTCCTTCGTGTATTCCTGAGCAGCTTCAAGGGGTTCATACATTGTTAGGTTCTCGGTCAAATCGCAAGGCCTGCAGACTCCAAGCTTCAAATTGCTAAAGATTTCCTATGTGATTTCTCGGATCAGGTCCTACCAGAGCCATCCAATACCAGTTGTCGTGAGGTTAATGTGGCTTTTGTATCCCAAAAGTCTGAAGACTTGCTGGGCTCTGTCTGACCTTTTCATGTGTCGAACATGTCATGGTGCATTAGTCTGCAAACAACCAAGGTAGCCCATGAATTCATTGGCTAGTTTTCAGTATTACGCTCATGACCAGATGGTGTTCGTGCTTGCATTTATGATCTGATGTTAGTCTCTTGCACTCGTGAGATCATAAACCTTCAGCCATCAGGATATACACAGTCAATACGCGCTGCAATTGTAAGAGTGTTGCATACAACTCACTACCTTAGTGACAATTCTAAATATTCCATGCTCTAGGGACGCCTGCATCGATCTCCAAACATGTCAGAAGCTAGCTAGTACGTCTGATGAAGCAACCACCTTGCACACGTTTCTGATCTCCAAATGCAGATATGGCACATTTGATACGCCTCGTTCGTGACGCTGGCGGTGCGATAGGATGATGGAATAAATGCCATTTCGACAAGATGATCTATGTTGTCGCAACACTGCGGACCTGAACCCTGGGCAGTTTTCCATGAGGGCTTGGCAATGCTTCCCATAAGCACCTCTATAAGGGAACGGGTAGTCTCCTTGGATCAGATGCGCGATATCGATGTCCTTTTAATGACCCTGCCCTGAGGTCGCGAGGGTGTTGGGAAATTTAATTTGTATATCGTACCGAGTTAAGTCAAATATCATAACGAAGATGGAGACTAACAGCAAGACGAGGACTAGGTCGATACTACAGATTGGATACGAAAATAACGAATATGGACAACAGGAAAGTTCAGTCCTCCCCCCGTCACATGCTCCTCGTCAGGCTGATCAAGCACACGCAGTCCGACTCGTTCACTCTGGCGCCGAGGGCGGATGGCGATCATTGGACCTCCTTTTTTCTCCCCGAGGAAGCATTTTCCATGCTCTGATGGTCTCCGCACCTGTCCCCCACATACGATCTGCCGATATCCATGGCGCCCACGCCAACTAGGAAAATTCTGACCACTGCCTGGACGGAAGGGGGGAAATATGGTCAGAGTGTATGTTCCGCACACGCAAGTATTGGGCTTGATCGAATGGTAGCTCAAGGACCTGTAGCAGTTCCGGCTGGGCCATATCAATGCGTCTGTGGACAGGGATGGTGAGGTACGAAACCTCCCGCTTAGATTTTCTCTTACCCGAATCCGTGCCCACCCCAGGGGGGGGTAGTTTATAGGTTTCATGATCAGTTTCATAGTAGTTTCATGATTCATAGTGGCTTAATAGTGGTTTCACACTGGTTTCACACTGGTTTCACACTGGTTTCACACTGGTTTCATTTATATGATTCTTGTGTATCCCCAACACTGATCATCCTCATTATATCAGTGAAACCACTATGAAACTTATCAGTTTCATGTCATTGACTGAGTTTCACTACATTTCTTATCAATGTTGGTCATAGGTTTCATGATAAGTTTCATAGTAGTTTCACTCCTGTACTTGCCCTCCTACCCTCCCCCTATAGCTTTCAAGGAGTGCACCTTAAGAGTCCCTTCCAAAGAGTCCCACTGTTCTAATGATATCTCCTACCACATGCATCCCTATGAAACTACTACAACTTTGATTTTCATCCAAAAAAGTTCCCACAGTTAAGTAAGCAAAAATGCGAAAATTCCCCAAGTCAAAATTCACAAGTCTTGTGATGTGGCTTTGTTTGACACAGCTTATATAAGCAAAAGTGCAGTCAATCACCAGTCTTTTCCCACCTTTTCACTTTTCCTTTTGTGTTTCCCTATCAGCCATCTTCTGCAACTTCTTCTGCTCCTTACTTATCCTATGCTCACGCTCCTCTTTGCTCCTCTCCAATGTTTTTTTTGGATCCTTGCAGTGTCCTTGGAGAGATTATGTATCCTCTGCTCAAATGCATGAGTACATTCTTGACAGGCTGTCATACTGTAAGGATCATTGAGCTTCCAGTGCTCAAGCCAAGCATGAAACTGGTTGTGGTAGTTGTGGTGCATGCAAGCCTCCCAGTCAACAAAGTGAGAAAAAGGCAAGGATGGTGGGAGGGCAACATAGCCATGCTGAAGGGGAGCACACAGGGACTGGGTGCAGGGGGAACTGCAGAAGGTTATTTTTAAATATTTGTCTTATTAGTACATGACCAAATGACTCACCCAGTGTTGGACAAAGCAGAAAACTGCACAACAGAAGTTTGTGAAGGCAGTGGTGGGCAACCTGGAGGCTGTTCTATGAGACCACTATGAAACTACTATGAAACTATTATGAAACCACTATGAAACTACTACTATGAAACTACTACTATGAGACTACTATAAAACTACTATAAAACCACTATGAAACCACCATGAAACTACTATGAAACTACTATGAAATGACTATGAAACCACTACGAAACGACGATGAAACCACTATGAAACCACTATGAAACCACTATGAAACCACTATGAAACTACTATGAAACTACCATGAAACCACTATGAAACCACTATGAAACTACCATGAAACCACTATGAAACCACTATGAGACTACTATGAAACTACTATGAAACTACCATGAAACCACTATGAAACCACTATGAAACAACCACCATGAAACTACTATGAAACTACTATGAAACCACTATGAAACCACTACGAAACAACGATGAAAACCACTATGAAACTACTATGAAACCACTATGAAACCACTATGAAATGACGATGAAACCACTATGAAACCACTATGAAACTACTACTATGAAACCACTATGAAACCACTATGAAATGATGATGAAACCACTATGAAACCACTATGAAACTACTACTATGAAACCACTATGAAACTACTATGAAACTACCATGAAACCACTATGAAACCACTATGAGACTACCATGAAACCACTATGAAACCACTATGAACTACTACTATGAAACCACTATGAAACCACTATGAAACTACCATGAAACCACTATGAAACCACTATGAGACTACCATGAAACCACTATGAAACCACTATGAACTACTACTATGAAACCACTATGAAACTACTATGAAACTACCATGAAACCACTATGAAACTACTATGAAACTACCATGAAACCACTATGAAACTACTATGAAACTACCATGAAACCACTATGAAACTACTATGAAACTACCATGAAACCACTATGAAACTACTATGAAACTACCATGAAACCACTATGAAACTACTATGAAACTACCATGAAACCACTATGAAACTACTATGAAACTACCATGAAACCACTATGAAACCACTATGAAACCACTATGAAACCACTATGAAACCACTATGAAATTACTATGAAACTACTACTATGAAACTACTACTATGAAACCACTATGAAACCACTATGAAACTACCATGAAACTACCATGAAACCACTATGAAACTACTATGAAACTACCATGAAACCACTATGAAACTACTATGAAACTACTACTATGAAACCACTATGAAACCACTATGAAACCACTATGAAACTACTACTATGAAACCACTATGAAACTACTATGAAACTACTACTATGAAACCACCATGAAACTACTATGAAACTACTATGAAACTACTACTATGAACACCATGAAATGAAAATAGAAACTACTATGAATACTCACTATACTATGAACTACATGACCATGAAACATGAACTACTATGAAAACCACTATGAAACCACTATGAAACCTACTACTATGAAACACACTATAACCACTATGAAACTACTATGAAACTACTACTATGAAACCACTATGAAACTACTATGAAACTACTACTATGAAACCACTATGAAACTACTATGAAACTACCATGAAACCACTATGAAACTACCATGAAAACCACTATGAAACCACTATGAAACTACTACTATGAAACCACTATGAAACCACTATGAAACTACTACTATGAAACCACTATGAAACCACTATGAAACTACTATGAAACTACTACTATGAAACCACTACGAAACTACTATGAAACTACTACTATGAAACCACTATGAAACCACTATGAAACTACTACTATGAAACCACTATGAAACTACTATGAAACCACTATGAAACTACTACTATGAAACCACTACGAAACTACTATGAAACTACTACTATGAAACCACTACGAAACTACTATGAAACTACTACTACGAAACTACTATGAAACGACTATGAAACGACTATGAAACTACTATGAAACAACCACTACGAAACTACTATGAAACAACCACTACGAAACTACTATGAAACCATTATGAAACCACTATGAAAACCAACGATGAAACCACTATGAAACCACTATGAAACAACGATGAAACCACTACGAAACTACTACTATGAAACCACTATGAAACTACTACTATGAAACAACGATGAAACCACTAGGATGGAGCCAAGGCCAGGGAGCCAAAAGGGAGAGTGAAGGCAAAAAGGAGTGCAAAGGAGTGCAAAGCAAAAATGGAGGGCAAGCCAAAAAGGAGTGGTGCCAAGGGCGAAACAAAATTATTAGGATGTGGCCTTAGGCCAGGGAGCCAAAGGTACAACGGGTAGTGGACTCGTCTAAGAAGTAAGGGGGGAAAGGTGTGAAAGTTGTCTGTGGTACTTTTACTTCTGTCAAAATATTGGTCAAAGTTATAATTTATTTCAAAACCTATTATCATTATTGAAGATAATTATTAGGATGAAGCCTTGGCCAAGCACTCCTTTTGCTTCCTGTGCCGAAGGCACAACGGGTGGTGGACTCGTGTGTTTGAAGACTGAAAGCGTTGGCGCTGCGCGCCGTAAGGGTTAGGTACAAGTCCCGTTTAGGACAGGTTTGGCGACGGTTAGCGTGTGTTTGGTTCGCAAATGACAACAACATTTTAGAATTGAGCATCCCTAATAATTACTTTGGCCTTCTTTGTCTTTTTGTTTGTTTGTCTGTCCATTTATTTGTTTCCAATTTTCTTTTTAAATGGGATTCTGTTCAGATGCAGTCCGTTGGATCTTTCGACCTTCTTTGGGCGCCGGACAATGTTACGCTTCCCCCCTTGGCTTTAGTTGGGGTCGTGCTCAGAGTCCAATCCGTGCTCCTTTGTTTTTCTTTTCTTTTCGACACTGCTCTCTTTTTTTCTTGATTTTGTCTTTGTTTCTGCAGGCTCAGTCCGTGCATCGTGTGCCACTTGGCTTTGTTGGTTCTAAATTCACCCTACATAGTTCTACTTTTTTTCTGTTGCCCAATACGACTGACTTGTTTTTAGACCCTCTCATACGCTCAGCCGTTGACTCGTTGCTGACATGGTTTAGAGGTACGTTAAACTATCGCATATGCGGACGGCTCGATCGGGTCAAAACTGCGCGACTTATGCCTTAAACTTCGGTCTGGGTGGTTTAGAGAGGGAGGAGAAGGTCCGCCCATAACTTTTATTGGCTCGCACCTCCTGACCTCGACCTTTTGTCATCGTATTCTACAGACCCACAGCTCGCTCCCGCTCCGCTTTTCTCGTCTCCCGGGTCAAAACTGCTCGACCCATAACCGGAAACTTCAGTTAGGGTGGCTTAGAGGGGGAGGGGGAGGTAATCCACCCACATGTTTTTTCTATCGCAACTCCTGACCTCCATCTTTTGTCATCCTACTCTACAGACCCACAGCTCGCTCCCACACCACTTTTTTTTGCGTCCCGGGTCAAAACTGCGC
>JABCPU010000616.1:0-34972 GCA_016800925.1 Suillus spraguei | reverse complement strand
GCCCCACCGCCACAGGCACCCAATCTCCCTCGCCCGCGTAAACGCATACTGCAGCGCCAAGTCAGGAAGACCAGTCCCAGACACATCCCACTCGTCACTGAGTTGCACGGCCCTCTTCGCAACCTCCCTGATCTCAAGTGGGGCAGGGTGCGCCTGAAGAGGCGAAGGCCGCAAGAGACCCATGGCTATCGGCGAGGCATTAACAACTTGCTTCACTCCTGCGCGTGACCCGAATTCGGACTTGAATTGCTCGAGGGTGCTATTCTGGAGGGTGAGGTGGCAGAAGGACATCACGAAGGTCCACTGGCTTCCCAAGGCGCTTCTGGATGAGAATTGCGAGACGCAAGAGAGTGGGAAGTGGGAAACCTGATACGCATTTGTAAGAAAATTGGTAGTGCCAGATATAGAGTGCACTCACCGCTGATCCCAACGCGCTTGATGACGCCTCTGTCATCTCGCAGCTCGAAAAGTTTCTTCACAGCCGACAAAACCTTGTGATCCTTGTCCGTATAAATCTCACCCTCTTGATCTTCATTCAACCCGTATTGCTCCCTCTCTTCCCCAAGAGCAGTAACGTGATTTCCCCCTCTTCTAGGGAGTTTCTCGTCCGCAACGAATTCGACATCGTGCAAGTATACGACGTCGAGGTAGTTGGTGTGCAGGCGCCGAAGACTGCGTGCAATACTACTCTCGATAGCCTCAGGGGTATAATCGAATTCAGTAGGATATCGGCCGACTTTGGTGATCTACACGATGGGTCAGTGTTAACCATCCTGCACCATTTCATGAGTACACGTACCAGGGTATACGAATCCCGAGGGAATTCAGGCCTCAACGCTCGAAGAGCATTTCCGAGGATGATCTCGGAATCCCATAGTATGGCGCAGTATCGAATGCATTCAAACCATAGCTGTCGACTTCTCAGAAATGCGTTCCGCATCGTCTAGCAAGCAACACACCGTAGAGCCAGTCTGGCAGCCCGTAAGGGTGTTACTCCAGAGATATGATCGGCTTCGTTATAGATGCGGGAAAACGTAGCAGTACCAAAGAATCGCAGGGAAGCCATTCAGCGTCGTAGTCTGATGATCGAAGTCAGCACAAGGCCGAGATATCGAGCATGTGAATCACCAGCTTGTACGTCTCCTTCGGCTTGTCAGCATCATCATCAGGTATCTCATTGAGAGGAGGAAGAGGATAATTAGGGTCAGGAGCGTCGAAGTAGATCGCCATACCACTTAATAGATAGGCAGATCGTGGAACAAGATAATTGCAATTCCTTCAACGTTGTCTTTTCACACTATCCGACAGGTCCCAAGACCAAAAACTAAAAGCAACTATGCGGCCCGAAGTGCATGACATGGTCACATGGAACAGTCATGAAAAGAGGAAAACAAATTCCAGAATATAATTGAAATGTGTTATAAGGAGTACAACTGATAGAAAGCCTCCAGCGTGAGCTCAAGTTATAGCTTGTCCCTCGACCAGCTGGCAGTAATAGTGGGTCAGCGCAGCCCACGCATTGAGTATACGACGCACCTCTTCGCAAACCTCGAGTTAACATCCAACATTTTGGTGTTTTCATCTTGTTTGACATCGTTCCAGGGGGTGGGGTTACTCTTCGTCCAAACGACTGTTCACTCGTTCGTTAGCAGATGCGAATAACGTCGGAAGGCAAGCATGACGTACCCATAGGACCACGAGCAAGGCGGGTCAAATACCAGCCTGCACCACCGACGGCCAAACCAATAACGGCGTAGCTGTTCAGTCGTCAATAAAGATTCAACTTCAGCAATACGAAGATGCAAGCTCACATAGGAATTGCCTGAGCGCAGTAAAACCAGTCAGCTCGTGCGAGCACAAATTATCGGAAACATACCTCGATGGCAAACCAGTTGCGCATGAAAGTACGTGGTCCCCGAGGTGCTACCATTGTGGTTAACGTTGAAATTGTTGAGGCCTCAAGCTCAAGTTCTGGATTGACCGAATTACTCTTGTTTTGTTCCCACGCTCACCAGCCGGGACTACCGACTTCAAGTTCCAATCTCACACTGGCTCAATGAGATCCAAGAAATGCATAAACATGAGAAATAAAAATATGACCATGAATGAAGACAGTCTTCAAGTGATTTTAGAAGGTATGTTATAATATAGTACAAAGACAACAGTATTGGCATATGATAACATGAACTGCCCCTGCTCGGGCAGCCATAGCACGGCAAGGAAATTGAGGGGGATGTGAGAGTATGTGGCACGTCAATCGGAGATGTAGGGGTGCCATAGAAAAGAAAAAGGCATACGGCTAGGACAGGCATATATCAGGGAACGTACTCGCAGGATTCTTCACAAGAAAATATCAGTGCCCTTGCAAGCACCACAAGGAGCAACCGCAAGACAGCGTCCTATGCCATTAATGTGGTTATTGCCCAGTTGATCCCTCAGCTTCTCCAACTGATGATCTCTAGAAATAAATACCCTTTCGATCGAGCGTCGTACACTAGGATAGGCACCAGCGAATGGCGATGCTGCCTGTGCAACATCATCAGTCGAACTAACTGAGGTTCTAGGCGTAGTGCGCGACACAGCTGCAGCCGCACCGGCGTCCATGAGAGGGGAATAAAGTTTGACAATGTCTGGAATGAAAATCGTGCCGCAAGCGGTGAAGACATAATTGATGATAAAGATGAAGTCGAGGTGTATTGGTCAGGGTATTCAAAGGTTCGAAGGTGTCTGATTTTGCTTCTGTTATCTCCTCAGAGGTACCGTAGTATCTGAGAGTGGCGCCGTTGGCTGTGAAAATGAAAGAGAAAAAGTTAGAACCCACTCATGGATGATCTGAGGCAAGGCTTAAATGCCGAACCATTTGTAGCACCCTTGTAACACATTGGTGGAACAGGAACACGAGATTTCGAAGGGCTGAAAATCTTGGATGGGGATGGCGAGACTGGTTGAGGAATGAAGGATGTGGTGGCCCTGCCGCGCCGTGATGGAGGGGTAACAAATGACGTCGCCGGATAGTCTGCTAGGCCACTAGAACGATCAGACGCGCTTCTGGGCGGTGTAGCTGTAAAGGGTGGTGTGAGCGGCATGAACGAGCGCAGTGAAGTTGCACGAGGAATTGACGATGGCGAGCTACTTGTCCGGCTCGATGGACGGCTGCTGCTCTCCGGAGTCGGTGGCAAAGAAGACGGCGGAGTGATCGGCTCCTGTACCCTAGACTGGGGGAGAGCGAAGGGAGAAGCATCATCTTCCTCATTATCCAAAGGCTCATAGATAATGTCAGGTTTTCTTGCACCAAATGCCGACTCAGACTCAATCGGGGGTGTGATACAGATGATAGGTGGAGGACTACAGACAGTTGGCGGAGGATTGAACGTGAAACGGATTCCGCCCTCGACTTCCTCGCCAAGGAGTTCAACCGTCATTCTCGTCATCGGCTTCGGCTTCGTCGTCGTCTTCTTCTGGTACAACTTCAAGGTTCCTCGGCATCGGAAGGTCGACAACGGTGCCGACATCAGAAGGGATGACAAAGGGTGGTAGCTCATCGTCGTCATCATCATCATCGCAGGAAAGACCGAACGTCGACGTGAACATTGCTTTGCCCATCTCCTCAGAACAAAATGGGGGGGAATTTTCGAGGTCATCGAAGCATCCAAAGAACCGGTCAACCTCATCAACATCACGCTTGACTGTGACAGGCTGGCCCCTGGGAAACGTCCACGTCTTAGAAAGCGAATTGTGTCGAGAATGCGGAGACCTCGAGGGAGCGGGATTGGACAATGAGTTGAGTCGATTTGTAGCCTCATTCAGGATTAAGACTGGTGTGATGTTGAGTTCGTCCCCGGAGCCGATGGATGAGCCATCTGGACTCTGGAAACTGAGGTCGGAGTCTTCCGCATCTTCGTAGCCAGCCAATTCGTCCTCCTCATCAGAAAAATCGCCGCTGTCCTCCTCCTCGTCCTCATCTTCCTCTGTGACGGCATCGAGGGTCAATTCAGCCTTGATAAAGCTGTGGTCGACAGACTCGACATCGGTTGAAGAACTGTCAGAGTCGATGGACTGGAAGTTAAGTTCATGAGGACGGGTGCCATAAGACCGCACTGAACACTTGTCCTGCCCACCAACAGAATGTGAAATGGTGGGTGTATTAAGTAATCCGGCGTCCTCGAGGACTTTCTCCAGCTCCGCACGCCTGCTTCGCTCTTGTTCTAGTGCGGCGCGGAGGCGAATGACCTCATCAACTGCATTGTCGGCATCTCGGAGACGAGCACGCAACCTGTCCAGCTCCTCCCTCATGCCATTGCATTCCTTCTTAAACTGCTCGTTCTGGCTTACTGATTGCTGGAGCTCGGCATTCATGCTACCGAAGGCTTTGTCCAGGCTACGCTTCTCGACTTCCAGTAGACCAAGCCGCGAGCGAGCCACCCAGGCTTCTCTTCTCTCAGCTTCAACTCGCTTTGCCAGGACGCCGGCTTGTTTGTCTGCGTCAGCTACACGCATGCGCCATCCATCCACATCTCTCTTCAGTTCGTCACGCTCAGCTTTCAAATCCGAAATAAGTTGCAGCATCTCGTCACTTGGCTCGGACGACGCTGCCGAAGCCTCAGAAGCCATAGAAAGGGGACGCGATCGAGACATTGATCGCGAACGTAGCGTGCGCTCGAGATCCATTATACGAGCCAGGAGCACGTTGTGTGATCTAAATAAAAAATGTTGCTCAGTTGTAGTAAGGGACTGTTCTGCGACGCATTCGCTGTCGTTCAACTCTGAAAACCGACGGTCGGGAGGACTCGAATGAGGCGTGGGCGAGACACCTATGTCGCGAGGAACAGAGGCAACAGAGCGTTTGTATGAAATGCTGCTGCGTTTCCGGCTGATGTGGCAGAGTGAAGAGCTTTCAGATGAAAAAGAGCGACGTGAAGCGAGACTGAAGGAACCGGAAGAAGATGGCGTGATGGTGGTGGAGTGGCGATTCGTGCTGCTTTTCATGAGCTTGGCGTTCGTAAGCGGGGTGTCAGAGCCGGATGTCAAAGCGAGTGATCTCAGGCCATTGGGCTTCGGTGTAAGAGTGGGCGTGGGGAGATTTCCGGGTGTGCAACTGACAGGCATTTCCAGAAACAAGAGAGAGGGGCCTGAGATTGAGACTAGCAGGACGGTGACGTGAAGTAGACTTTGTCAGCGTAGAGGCTGGAGTAACGAGGGGAACAGTGGGAATTTCGGTAAGTTCCTCGACAGCCTCAACAACTTGAGGGAGACGTTCTTCTTGTAATGCCTCTTCTTCCTCTTCCTCCTCCTCAACTAGAGTCTGAAGCTGATCTTTGGAGGTAGAAGTGGAAGGAAACATTTTGCCGAATGAATCACGCTTGCTCATGAGGCTACTAATCCCATGCCCACCGACACCGGTGCCAGGAGGGAAAGACGGCTTAGTTGCTACGTGTCATTTGTAAATATGAGCTGTGGGATCAAACGAGGGCAAAACTCACGGAACTCAAAGGACTTTGTCACATCGGGGGACGTAATATCAGGAATTTCGACCTTGGAGAAAGCCAAGTCAGGCTTGCCCTCAAGAGCCCAGAGTGCCCTGCGACGAACAGAATCCCTGTCGCCAAGATTTACATTATTATCTGAACTGACTGCTGGAAGGTCAGGAAGAGACACGCCCATAAGCTCCGCCGACTCGCGGCGAGTTGAAACAGAAGAACGACGCCTATGATGGGAGTTTGGGCGCTTTGAAGGGGGTACGTTTGAAGGTATGTTATGAAAGGAAAATTCAACTGGAGAGGGGAATGAAGGTGCAGAAGCAGAAATAGATAATGTTGAAAGAGAAGAGATTGAACTGTTGCGAGAGCGAGACCGTCCGTGCGAATGCTTTGGAATGTAATTGTTTAAACTATTGGCTGGAGCGCCACCACCCATCTTGAATGATTCAAACTAAACGCGAATATGAACCTAAGTCAAAGCAACTAGAAATCCACTAACCCTCTGTTTGGCTACCATATTGGATTCCTGAACTTTGTCGGAAGCGTCGAAAGTTTGGTCCATAATAACGTTGGAAGGAGTGTAACCTGAAGAGACTGTGAGGTTTAAAAGAAAGTAAGGACCCGTACGCTTAAGACGTCGGAATGGTAGGTGTCGAGGTTGTTGATGATGGCGAGCAGCAAACCGCCACTCGAACCAATTCGCGTCAGTATGTTCAAGTTTTAAACTCCGCTTCTCCACCCTGTGATTCTACCTGTGAATTAAATGCGCTTGTGGGACGACCCTGTATATCCTCTAGCGCCTGCGGAAGACCATAATGCACATAAGCCGCCATATGTGAGCTGGCAATATTGTTTGTTCCCTATCGTGACTAACAGCTTGCAAAGTGCAAGGAGTCTGTCCAATGCGGAAACTACTAATCACGCGCCCCTAATGTGCACTTCATTAATTGCTCGGGCGGAACCATAAACTCGCAGAACTGCAGTCTTTTGTTCTCACTCTGATGGTTACCTATAGCCTTAGCACAACCACGCAAGTAGAACTCATATTTTTTGGGTGAGCGCATCATGAAAGGTGAGTAATTAAATATTCCAGGTAAGTAAGTCTATGTGACAGATAGCATAAGAAGAAATAAATGCGATAGATATGCAAATGCGAGGCGTACGTATTACGGCGTGATGAAGCGAAGCATGCAGGACCGAACAGCTAAGCGTGTCCATGGACGCAGATTTATGAAAAAAAGTACTGCGACTTCTTGATCGTCTCCACATCGAAATCACCCTTCTTCGGCAAACGGCGGAAGCACAGCGCTCAAATCAACGAATTTACCCACCAGAATCGAATCAACGTCGTCCTCATCTGCACAGTCATCATGGTGCCCAGCTGCCGAAACATCCTTTTTCGGCGCCTTCGATCATGATCACGTTTTTTGATGGGTCGTCCGCGTTTTCCTGTCTTGGGCTTCGGAGTCTCAGTCTGCGTAGGCTTCGGAACTTCGGTCTGCGAAGGTTGCGGAGCCTCGGTCTCGGAATTCTTTGAAATCTGGGCGATAGATCCGGCTTCTTCGTCTGAAATATCCATGATGTCGTCAAACGACGAAAACCCGCCCTGGCGGAGCGCATTTGCCTGTT
The DNA here is from genome assembly GCA_016800925.1 of Suillus spraguei. Lineage (NCBI taxonomy): Eukaryota > Fungi > Basidiomycota > Agaricomycetes > Boletales > Suillaceae > Suillus > Suillus spraguei. The sequence goes on along the minus strand of JABCPU010000616.1, from coordinate 27,866 downwards.
CAGACGAAGCTACTATACGCACACCTGCAGCTTGAAGGTTCTTCAACAGCTGCCCGCTGCGGAACGATGTGAGAGGAATCTTGTGGGATGCATATCGAGTGCGGAACTCTGTAGCTAACTTCTCGAGTACATCAGAGGAATGCAGCGCAATGAACGTGTCTCGGATGATTTCAGACATTTTGTTGATGCTGCTGGCATGCGTCCAATAGGAATCGTGCACAGACGCAAATGTTAGGCCCTGGGTCTATAAACACGAACATCAATAATAAAATATATCCAGAAGCCAATGGAACCCACGCGACACTCAAGGGCGGTTAACATCATATGCGTAGCATCAAGACTATGAATGAAATTGGGTGGGAATGCAGATGCCTGCTTAACAGCGTTCACTTCAGCAGGCGCATTGGGGTCGGAGATGAACACGCTCTGAATGGCCGTCATAACCTGCTTGCGCTTCGTCTTGCGGTATGGTTGTACAATGGGCAGGCCGAGGGGCGTCGTCCACACGACGGACGACATTTGTTCTTTTCTGATACGGTTCTTGGGGAGCGCATGAGCGATCCTCTTGCTTCCTTTAGGAGCTTGCAATGCGTCTGGGATACGTTCAGCTGGGATAGACTTAGAGATCAAACGGGCGCAAATGTTCAGCCAGGTTTGAATGGCTTTGGCTCCTGAGAACAGATCACCAATGCAAGCGAGCACCTTTGAATAGACGAGTAAGTCTAAAGCTATTGAATGAGAAAGAATGCATACCTTCTTGGCGAGGTAAGCACTAGCACCCCAACACTCTTCCTCCGGAATATCCTTCCTATCCTTAAGCTGTCTCTCGATCTGCTCGCGAGCGCCAATATAAGTCACTCCATACACAGTAGTCATCACCTGTCTCCCCACATCAGCTCACAACTCCCCAATCAATCAACAAAACAATCGCTTACAGTCTGCTTAACCACTTTCCTCGAAACCCGACCAGAAAGCATAGCGGCAAATCTGTCGCCATTTCTCAAATCTTCTTCGATCACCTTCTCCACCATGTTCGCAACGTACGTGTACACGTCCGACGGGCGGTCTGTCACGCTCAGATTGACTTGCGCAGCGCCTTTGACATCACCACCAAGAGCGGCATAGTGCTGTAGCCCATTACACGTCCCGTCCTGATGCACCGGGAGAGACGACATGTATGTGTGTGGGTCGCCTGATTCGAGCGCCGCGCGCAGTTCTATGCATGTTGCAAGACATTGCCACGGATCATCAGCTTTCACCCACCACCTGTTACCCTGTTCGACGCGTCAGCACCGAGGCACCATAATAAGGTGGAGAAATAAGGTGGAGACGCACGTCAAGAGGCTTCTCAGCGCTATCATACACATCCTCAAGATGATCCATTACGAACTTGACGCGCTCGTCAAAGTTTCCCTTGTCGAACCCGTACAAATTTGCAAGGTGAATTTTTGAGCCACCGCAAGCCTTGTTCGCCGAGGGGCTGCGCTTCACCGAACATAAGCAGCCCACGACTAAGGTCATCACCAATATGGTTGAAATGGGGAGGAATGGGGTACGCGCGTCCCCGGAAATCGAGGTTGTGAGGAAGGTACATCGTATCACCCAGAAACTTTCATTCTTCGTCAGATTGCTGGCGCGAAAGAGTAAGATGAAAACTTACAGCACGCGCAATCTCGATCTTATAGTTGACACTACATCGATCAGAATGATTGTTCGCTTTGTCCTGCATGAACGCCTTCAGACGCGTTCCGTACACGCTCTTAGCTTTGATATCCGTGTTCATGTTCGGAGGTTTTTCTGGCTCTGGCTTGTCGTATAATGCTGGGGGGATCTTGCACAGCCGTTCACCAGAGTTCCAAACTTTGAGTACAATGTCGAAAATGTTCCGGTTGATTTTCCAAGGCGTGCTACCGAGAACGTCGAGTCCTGCGTACACGAGCTCCACGTTACCAAGCGCGGTTGCATGCTCCAGATAGCTTTGTTGTTCTTGGCAGTCTTTGAATCGCATGGCGGCAGCTAGTGGATTGGCATTAGCAAGCCGCTGATAAAGGGTGGCGGATATACTCACATCGATTGTAGAGATATCCGCCCTGGTCGTAGCTGAGCCACGGCTTAGGCTTGATGAGCATGGGCAGGTGACGCGGGTGAAGCGTTTCGCGCAAGCCGTCTTTTGCGATGCGTTCTGAAACCACAGGGTTTAACCGAATGACACCGAGTTTCTGCCCGCGCACATATTCATACGCATGGTAGAACGCTGGTTGATTCTCTTTACTGCAAAGAGTTTTCAACTGATGCAATATACAAGAGACAAGAAAACTTACATCTCCTCATTGGTGCGCTTATCAATGGCAGTCCGCTCGATCGTCGCCGAGTCCATGAGACAATCTACAAGGATACTCCCAACGCGCACCCTAAGCACCTGTGTCCACTCTGATGTCCATTCCTCGCTGTCCTCCATGTACTTTGCAGCTGTCATCCGACGCGCGTGCAAGTCCTTGTACCCTAGGCCCGTGAAATAACCTGTGAATTCGCTTGGTCGTGCATGGGAAGGGATCGCAATATGGTTGCGCTTGCACATCTCAGCTTTGTACTCATTCTCGACAGCACGCCCCGACGGTGAGCAGTGCACGGGCGGTTTTCATCCCATCCGAGACACCACCACTGCCTTGGAGCCGCATAATCTCAAGGATAGTGATTAGGGAGAGTTTCTCGGGCTTGACAAGGGAGAGGAAGGGGCCCATTCGTTGAACTTGGGAGTTTCTAGCTAGCCGGGCGGTTAATATAAATGTCTGACAGGCGCATATATGCTCACAGGTTTTTGCCTCCGCGATGACAATATCTTGTATCTCTGCCTCGAGACGCGTCTTGAGCTTTTGGTGCCAGTTCCACATCCACTTTTGCAAATCTGCGTGATGAAGCTCACGGTTACCTAGACCTAGCTCGTCGAAAAGTTTGGCTTCATGACGGAGACGCTCTACTGCAACGTCGTAGACTGATTCTTCTAGAAGTTTTTGTCGGGAAGCCAGGTCCTCTGGAGGATGCGTCGTGCAAGGGTAACCTGAGCCAAGTGGCTGCGGAGGTTGTTGAGGTTGAAGGGAACTTCTTCCTGAGATTGCGCAGGTATGATATTCCCGTCTTCGTCTAAGATTTCTTCAGAAGGTGTCTGGGGAGATGTGAGCGAGATGCAAGCGAAAGAATGCAATACGTACAGCGAGTCGCACTACAGGCTTGACCTCCGGGACGCCCTCCAATGGGTCTGGGACATGACTCCCAAGAAATTCTGCCTGACCGAGTTCAGCCAATACGCGAGGATGATTGAGATCTACTGCAGATTTAGAAAGGAGTTTTATGATGTCCGATGCTTCTTCTGACGATGCCAAAACACGATCAGCAACGACGGCAGTAGGTGAAATATCTCGTTCTACAAGGTTGCTAAGAAGGGTTGTCGGGTTGGGCAATTCGGAGAGGTGAACAGGTGTGTCAGAATCAGGATTAAATCTAGAAAGAGTGGTCAGAGCGATAAAGTGAGGGAGACGAATGTAGTGTACCGTTTCCATGCTAACAGCATGATAGCATATGTGGATGCAGTCGGGTGGACTCTATCTGCACCCTTTTCCATGAGCTGGTAAAGGTGACACGCGTCCTCGACCCACAAAATTCTATCCTCGGGCTCCTTGACAAATGCCATATGGATATAGGCCTCCAAGAAAGAGTTGTATATACGAGACTCGAGCAAGGGCTCGCAAGACTTGCTGGTTCTAAACTGTTCGAAGATTTGCTTTGCACGGGGAACATCGTACAGGTTATGCAAACATGCATCCATGACAGCGAGCTGGTCCTGAGTTGGAGAATCAGTGAAGTAGAAACTGTTCAAAGCTGAACCACGATCGTCTGGAAGGGGAGTTGGGAGGATTGTGTACGGCATTCTGCGCCTCAGAAAGCCATTCATATCTACAAGATGGTTTGCTGGTACTTCCCTCTGAGCTAACAGAGAAGGATAATCTGGATGGGGAAGAGGGACTTGGGCGAATGCTGAAGCAGGTGCATTTGCTGTCTTTGTAGGAGTTGAATAAAGACGAGCAGGACGAGGAAGACATTGCCTAGAGTACGACAACAAAGTCGTCCGACGAGCACTCACTCCAAGCATTTTTTTCTGAAGAGCACCAAAGCAAATTTAGACCTTGGCGAAGACTGAAGAGGATCGGGTTCGGCGAATCCCGAACACTATGATGGGAACCGAGGTGCTTAGTAGATCGCCTGAACACTAACACAGCCTTTTGGTTAGCTACCTATCTGTGCTACTATGCCCACAATTACAAAGCTTGTACCAGAGGAGACCGTATTCTTCCTCTGCGACGTGCAAACACGTTTCAGTACGCTTGGTTCTGGATCCACTGTGAACAGCATAAATTGACTGTCGTGTCATTTACTATTGTCACGAATCAGAGAATGCCATCTTCGGCTTTGACGAGCTTGTATTGACCATTGGTAAGATGCTCAAGGTCGCAAAGGTGTGATATACGAATCAACTTCCTATCACGTCGTTTCTCACATAGATACACAAGGTGTTGGAGATTCCCGTGGTCGTCACGGAACAGAACCCCAAAGGTGCGCCCATCCTTGTACTTCATTTTTGAAATGAAATCATCCAAGAGGAAAGGCCTTGGAAACACCATTCCCGATATCGATTTGCCTTCCCTAGGCCCCCTTCTCCCTTGCTACCATTGAGAAAGGGCTCTTCTCCATGGTCACGCCGGAAGTGAAGGCCCTACTCCACGAACGCCCACAGATAAAATCTGTGGTACTTTTTGGTATTGAGGTTAGTTCATCCACCAGTGACTGACTCATTGGTTAAATTGTTCCATTTAGTCACATGTCTGTGTATTGCAATCTGCTCTGGATTTTATCGAGGCAGGATACAATGTTCACGTGATAGCAGATGGTGTCCAGCTGTAACAAAGAAGAGATCCCCTTTGCCTTGGCGCGTATTCGACAGAGTGGTGGATACATCACTACGAGCGAGAGCGCGGCCTTTCAATTGCAACGTGCGCTTTTCAGACCTGATTATGGAGATGCATACTCATTGATTCCAGGAGATGCTGGTGTTCCTGGGTTCAAATCGTTCTCAAACGTCATCAAGGAAGAGAAGGATAACACGGTAAGAGCGTTGCAGAAGCTGTTACAATACCGCGCTGTCTTGTAGATTATAATTTCCCTACAGTTATTTACCATGGTTGTATATCATAGGAGAGCTTTACCCGGTCAATGACGCATGCAAGAATGGTGATGCTGGTTGCAACGATAGCATCAAGACCATCGAGATATTATTTAGTCTTACAAGCACTTGCACCGCGATTACTTTGTCGCTCACCGATGCCTACGGTATACGCCAAACATCTTCCGTCGTGGTAACAAATCCCTTCGACCTGCTCGGACTCATCTACGTACTGTAAGGACGGAACGTTTTATTCCGCAGAAGCAATTCGTATCGACACTACGCCATACGCACTCCAGCCCCTCTGCTGACGCGTTCTCGATAATCAGAGTGTGAGCCGAACGAGACAAGCCATTGATAATATATGCATCTAAGTATGCGACAATACACCTCGTGTTTTCTAAAAGTGCATTGCTTGGTATCAACTGTGCTTGTCCATGACTACTTAATTCGCGTGTGGTAATATTGACCATCCACTCGGAACAGAGTACCCACAATTTTCGCCTCACTATTGAACCTGAAGTCAACTTGACGAGTCGACATAAGTGAGGTGATTACGGTCTGTGCATCAACTTTAAATTCTCTGGCAGATCTTGAGGCACTCAAAAATATGAATATGTACGCCAAGGAGTGGGCATCCCGCCTCAACCGCGACTGCTTATTAGTGCAGCCACTATGCGCATATGCAGACTTTGGTTATAAACATTTGAAAACTCAAGCTCTGAATGCCGCAGCACAAATCTGGACATTGAAATCACTCATGTCTCTTCAACATCAGTGTTCAAATTAATTCATAGGTGCCTCCATTGCCCATGAAGCAGAGAATACAACAAACTCCAGAAACAACCACTTCGACCAGTTCTTTCACTCGCATATTTGCAAAGATCATCGTCATGAATGCTTCTGCTAAGCAAGTGCCAATTCATGATCAACACATCAGATCAATAGCAATCCGCTATGCGGAAAAGTTTAAACGAACGGTATAAGTATGGATGTTATAGATCTAAGTAGACTGAGCGGTGAATTACACCAAAACACCCTAAATACCTGTAGCTCTATCCACCTACATTCGCATTGGCTGAGAACCAATCTTCGTATTGGTGAACGTCAGGTACCGTTCGTTAACTGTATCCCAGTTCAACACACTCCAGAACTCCTTCATATATTTCTCCTTGCCCCACACTCCGTGGTCGAGAATCCAGCAGTGCTCGTGAATGCTGACGCAAAACAGGGGGTAGATCTTTTCGCCCAAGGTACGTAGGTTCCTCGCGGAAGGATCAAACGCTCGTTCTGCTGGCTCACTATCAAAGAAAGAACGTGCGCCATCTAGGTGACTAGGCGGTGATGAGTGCAGCCATTCGTACGGGGGAAGAGGGGTGCAGTGGCGCAGGGCCTTGGGACATGCCTGACGTAGGTGATGTCGGTGTGCTGCCCAGCCCTGTGTTCAATGGCGTTGGCTGTGGACCATCACGGAACCTGCTCTCGTGAAGCACCTCATGACGACCTGCAGGGCTTTCTGTGCACGCACGCGAGCGAACGAGAAGTGTGCCGGCAGCGAAGGTGGGCTGAATGGCAAGGTTGCCTACGGCGTCCGTGATAAGCCAAATGTATCCCAGACCCCGACATTCCTCTGCGGCGGAAGAAAAATTGTTGATGAAATGCGGGAGGCTACCGAATTGGGCGCGGATGGATGGGGCTATGAGAAGATTGTGAATCTTATCTTCGTAGTCCTCGTCGTTTTTTGGGGTCGCTGTCAAGTAAATTAGTATGGTGTCATAACTAAATGGGGGAGGTTCATACGAGGCAGTTGAGGAAGAACGAATTATTGAGCGCGTGACTTGCATAGGAGAAGCCAAGGGCATCTTTTCCAGAGCTAGCAGTGTCGATGACGAGTTGTGTGACGCTCTTTCGCTGGTCAGCAGCATCTGTACATGCATAAGTCATAAGCCAACAGTGCAACAAAATCTCGCTTACCAGGGAACAATTCGTTCAACCGGTCGAGCAGACCTTGCTGGTACTCCTCGGAAACTATCTTGAGCGTCCTCGGCGACATAAAATTTGCAAGGCCTTCATCGACCTTGTAGTCGAGTTCTATCCGAGAATGCAAGTGTCTCCGTGCACCCCAAAATTGCCTTGGACATTTTGTGCTCTTCCACGCAGACAAGGCACCCGTAAGGGAAGATGACGCTCGCCCGACACTGCTCATGACGAAAAGAGTGGAGACTTGCAAATTATGTAGAAGGTAGCTTGCAAGTCAGTGAAAGACTTATTTTTTGAATGTGACGGGTCGGGATTTTTTCAAGTTGCCGGCCTTCTTTGTTTGGACGAGACTCCACGTCGTCGTCACTTTCAAGTAAAACTGTTGGCAGTTAGCAGTCACTCGTTAACATGGCAGGCTCAAAGTCGTCCTCAAAATCTTCACCTGCATCGTCAGAAACATCTATGGCAGTTTCAACATTGTGGAAATCGTATTTTGATCAGACCCCGACCGCCTGAAGTTCATCGACGCTTTTTTGTGTTTCATTGTGCTTAGTGGGGTACTGCAGTTCGTGTATTGCGTACTTGTCACGAACTTTCCTTTCAATGCATTCCTTGCCGGGTGAGTTAACTGGTTAGCGCGTTAGGCATGTATTGAGTGTCGTTACAGGTTTGCAATTCAGTGGCAGTTCGTTCTGACCGCATCCCTCCGCGCACAAGTCAATCCCGAAAATAGATCTGAGTTCAAGGAGGTTTCGCCTGAAAGGTGTGTGCAACTTTTCTTGCGTTTTGGATGGGTGCTTAATCTCTACCAGAGCATTCGCAGACTTTGCCCTTGGCTCCATTGTGCTGCACTTCTTTGTGTTTAACTTCCTCGGATGAACATGTGTAATATTAAGTCGTGCAAGCACAATTTTACTACAATCCGTTCATTAAGCTTTAAGGCTATAAGCAAATTCTGTGTCTGTCGGAATAAACTATTACAAAGCAGTGAGTACGGACTATTATCACGAATTGGCAGATGGAATTGGGGAGCTCAATGCTTCCTCTCGAAATAACTAGAGCGCTATCGTGCGTGGTTGTCAGTGCATGCAGTATGAGATACGATGGTAGAATGTCTGTCACGTACCCCGAATAAACGACTGCGAAGTCGAATGCGTATTCACCTAGAATACATGAGCAAATGAAAGAGTTGATGCTGGATAGTTTACAGACCAACTTCAAGATACGACCGTAGCAGCTCTAGTCGAGAGCAACGTGTGAACAGGCGCTCTCAGGTCAGGTCACAGAGCTGGGACTCACGACGAATGTCCTTGTTTGGAACTTGAGATAGTGCAGGTCTGCAGTGGTATGAGGGTCAACATTTCGCACTAGCACCATGGTAATATAGACGTACGTGAGGCCTGTTGAGCGTCTTATGCCAGCGAGGAATGCACTGATGATGAATGCATCTAAGCCAAGGTGAAACAGCCACCCAAACATCTCTGTAGGTCTACGAGTAAAGCGAAGCAGACCGTCGCTGGGGTTATCTTCTGGAGTCGTGGATAAGGCAGACGCACAATTACTGTCACTCAGTAAAGGGTCCGAGGCCAATAAGTACAGTGCAGATTCCCACGGAGCAGTTAGTTCTACGTCATTTCACTTTCGGGTTCGGTCTGTCTGGACTCTGGTTCAATTGTTAGTTTATCCAAACAGACTCTTTATGTAATTCTTCTATGTAGAATAAAACTTTATGTAATTAGTCCAGAGACGTGACCCTGGCAGCAACTTGAATGATGACCACCCCCGAAGGTGTGCGACTTGGCAAACCCCAAAACTTGAAGGACTGCAGACCGTCCGGCCCTTTCAGTCAAACCTCCAACTCAGATAATCTCTACTGTATTCCCATACGAATCGTATGGGAATACAGTAGAGATTATCTGAGTGGAGTTTGACTTCAGGATCGTATCATACGATCCTGAAGTCAAAGCATTTATGCCCGCTGCTGTCCGAAAAGCACCCTCCAAACCAAGCAATGCATCTTTGACTGGCTTCAGCCGTGTTTGCAGAGCCTTAGTAGGTTTTCCACCCTCTCCTCGTCGCTTACCTATAATCTAAGATGAATACCACGAAGCCGACATCCGCTCAACACGCTGCCCTTCCAATGATCGTGAACCCTCTTCCGAGAACATAAATGCATGTGATATATTTATACAATCGCAACCGAGAAAGACCATGTCGTTCCTCTACCTATTAATACAGGATCTTCTCCCCCTCAGTGCACGCTCCTACATCGACCGCTCAATAGGAACACTCGTCACCATCATCGTAAATTAGCAAAACACATCTCCGACGTTTTAGAAGCGCTATTGACGCTTAAAATCGCTCAGAAGCCGAACAAACTTGTACTTTGCAAGATGTGAGAACTGAGTAATAGTGTATTATAAAAAGTAGGACGGATCTATGATACTAGATAGCATATATAAGGTTGAGAAACAAATGGTACTATAAACTCGGACTTATGCTATCGAGTAGCATCATCATACAGCCCTTTCAGCGAGGCAATTCGCGCATCCTATCTCTGGAAGACAGACCAAACGATATGTTGAATATTGTATTATTGGAAAACAAACTAAATTTATGAGTTATCCAACGAGGCGGGCAGCAGCAAGCACTTGTATGAAATATAAATAAGCATCGCATGTGAATGTCCGGAACGATGAACGATATTAATTACAATGTCACACCTCAGTCGCTTATCTATGCCATCTGGACGTTATTTTCTTTTGTAAAACCATGCTGAACTTCTCTGGCGTGTTTCGTTGCTCGGCCGCACTGTCTGAACAGTTTGGTCTGAAAGAACTTGATCTATATGATTGAATGGTGAATATGATGAATATAACATCATGAAATATAGCTACCTGACTAGGGTCTGAGTTTCTTGGCGGCGCATTTCTGGACAACCAAGCTGGATGATACCAGGCGGAAGCCTTTCTGCGGGCGCATCATCGGGTGAATCAATGTGCCGGCGTCATCTTCTCGACTGTATGACGCCGCTTCATAGAGATTGTTATTCACAAGACGTGACGTGCCAGTTGGCATGTTTAAGGGCTGGGCCTGCTCGGAGCTCAAAGAATGCATCATTGGCAGAGTGGACTCCCCAGAATCGTGCGGCGCCGAACTGGACTGAAATCGCTATATTCTCTGAGTGGCTACTAGGGAATGTTGTGAGTGCGTGAGTGAGCACATTAAGAGTACAAGCACCTGGTTCAGTATTCATGAAGGACGCTCTATAGACAGGCTGGACGCCATGTGATTGGCTCAGAAATACGGATGGCGTATCCTGGATCATGCGAGTCCGTTTGCTCCGTCTGTAACAGTAAACACCACCGAACGCTGCGAGTATAGCGAGCGCGGCGCCACCCACTGCACCACCGATGATGGCTTTCTGTGAAGTAGATGAAGCGACTGAAGTAGTTGTCTCAGGGCTAGAAGACGGTGCGGGGGTGAGAGAGGCAGCTGTAACAGGGACTGTTGTAGATGTGGGAAGGGATGCCGAAGGTGAGACTTGGTTCGGGCAAACTGTGAAAGTGTTGTTGTTGTATACCGCCTGCTGTTCTACTTGCAAAAATCCGCTGCCCATCGACTGGGTCATCGTGAGAATGAACTACCGCCCCATTTGATATTTGACTCACTAGTACCTAGCTCAGGGTTAGATAAGTACTGGGTACGCCAGATAGAAGCCTACCAGGATCCATCACTCCAAAAGGTTCTATTGTACAGAAAGTTATCAATCTTGATGTTCTCGTTGCACACGGCCTGCTGGATGTCTGCAGGAAGTCTAAATTATACCAAGTGGCGTTGTGAGTGGGTGTGTTGGCTTCAATCTTGGTTAACTAACGACTGATTTGTGCCGGGACCACAACCGGCAAGATAAGTAGTGTATGCTCCAGGACCTGCAAAACAAATGAGTCGTTGTGTTAAAATAGTTTTTAAGTCATATTACCCGCACTAATTCCATATACATCGCCTGGATCAGCGTCTTCTTGACAACTGGATGTTTACATAGACAACTGTTATTAGCTGATCACAAAAGAGAAGCATATGGATTACTTCATGCAGAGCATGCTTAATCCGTATGCGACAGAGTTACAGCAGCAATCCGCTGACATTGGTTTAGCAAACGCAGGGGATTGGCGCGATAAGAAAAATCCTACAAACTTGATCGTCGCAGCGATCACCGGGGATGTTGGCCGGAGAAATTTCCTACCACATCTGTTTGTTATACGTGTTAGTACATGCTAGAGAAAGGATTGGAGACACCCACAAGCACTGTTGCATATTTGTCGAAGTCGCTGATATGTCGTGCCTATCTCACTATCAATTTTCCATCCGAATCACTCCAAATGCTGTTATGACTTACAAGGCGTTTCACCAACTGCACTCGTGTACCAATCCAGCTGACCGCTAAGACATGTCGTATTACCGACCGCTAAAGCAGCACCTGCATGATATAGAAGTAAGAGGACAACCCATGCAAGTTCCTGCATGCTCGATAGTCTATGTGATGACCACAATATTGAGGTGTGAGGTGGGGAAACGGGTAATTAACTTGACACTGGAGCATTAAATAGCTGTTCATCGATGCACGAGAAGGCTGCCTCAGCATTGTGATTAAAATTCAAAGTTGGCAGTACTTGAGCCACCTATGTTCCATTGATCATCATCTTCTGAACCTGGGGCCTGAAGGCAACGATCAAGTTACATAAATTTGATCGCAGTACAAACCAGAATGAATCATTGAACGGACCGCTTTACGAGGCTCAAGATAGGCCGCAGTCATACTTCACTTGATCAGGTGACCAGACAATTTCGTGACAAAAGCACCAGAATCACATCTCCTCGCTAAAGGAATGTTAGCTAAGGTACATCCTCAGAGAACAGAATTAGAATATAGTTCAAACTGAATGTTCGGGACATGCTTTGTCATCAGAGTCTATGAATGTAATGTTCTTTCGGCTCTCGAATCAGTACCTTTTGATAGCATGCGCCGGTGCGTTGACTTGTTATTTCAATACCTTGCTTACACTGGCACTTATAGATTTTCGATACGAGCCTGTCATTTTATGGATGCATATGAAAAGGGACTGAATGGGAAGCAAGCAGCGTGGGCATCGAAGAGGTATAGGGCCATCGAGTGCTTCCGGATAGTATTTTGCGCGACCTCGATAACGTTCGTGATAAGTGACTGAAAGTAGCTTCTTTTACTCCCAGCCCTTCCAGATGCCCCTATCCGTCTTGCCTTTTTACACGGATTCTTTGCTATTCCTTACTCAAAGTTCAAGAAACCTGCTCTCATGTCCTCTATTCTTCTTTGCACGTCTGTGACATCCCGTGGTCTTGACTTACCCCTTGTTCGCGCAGTCATACATCACTACCTGCCCACCGAAGGCGGCACGACTGAATATGTGCCCAGGGTGGGACGAACGCAACGTGCAGGCAAGGGTAAGGAAGCTTGCAGCGTCGTCGCGCCCAGTGAATTTGAATAGGTAAATGGCTGGTGGGGCGATATGACTTGACGGGAGAACGGCCCGACGGCGACAAAGTCGACATCACTCTTAAAAAAGGCAAGCATCGAGAACGTTTTGGCGAAGGTTTTTGGTGCCAAGGAGTACGAGGAACATGCTACTAAAGTTCGACTTTCTTTTGAGCGGTGGGTTTTGCGGCGCAAAGAGGTGACCTTAATTTGGAGAGAAGTCGAGCATGCGTTGAAACTTGATGCCTAGTATTTGCAGAACTCGGAACTTACTCGAAGAGCTTTTACTTCGCACATGAGGGATGTACAACCCCATCCATCGAGCGAAAAGCGTACCTTCCGTGTCCGACACCTTCACAACAGCCATGTTGCAAAGCATTTCCCTTGCGTGAAGCGCCGAAGACGACTATTGACTGGAAGAACAGAACGACCAGTGGATCCAAATGTCGTCGCTCACGTCCCGCTAAACCAACAAAGCAACACGATGTCGGTGACATAGAGCGACGGATGCAAAATATTGTACCAGCCCAGGGTCGGCTGTCGAACAAGGGCGGCAAGATGATTAGCAGTGGGATCGACGAGCTCTATCAGGCACTGCCTTGGATTCACTGTCCATACTAGTAGCTAGAGGGTTTTCAGTCGCTCTACTCCTCATACCACTAGTGATGGGGCTATGGAATATCATGCATTACAAGATAGGTAAAACATACTTGATCCGAACAGCAGATGCAATTGAAAATACATAGTCTTGTCAACAAACTACAGTCATGAGCGACTTCTATGATAGTACGAACAGGATTTTCGAACGTGCCATGTCTGAAGAGCTCAAGAGAACTCGAGGCCCGAGTTGGCATCGACAATGTTCTGATGTTCGCGAGTGCCAGTGCCGGGTTGCGCGTCAACGGCTCGAGAGTCCTGACTGATAAGAGAAAATTACAAGAGGAACATAAGGCGACATCAGTTGTAGTCACCTTCAGTCGTTAAAACACGCACCTTTACAAATTTCTGCCCTTCAGATAAGACGACAAGGCAAGACCGCAGACCCTTCAAACACCACTCCATTTCTAGCCAGGGGATAATATGATCATTCCAAAAAGCCTGGAATATATGATCGAGCGTGTCATCCCATGGATTGGGGGCACGCGAGAGATGTACAGCCCAATTGTGACAGGCGTACTTGAGAGCGTCGGAAGCTGATTGACTTCGTTCCTGTGCTTCATTTGCGAACCTCTGAAAGGCTTTCACAGCATGAATTATCTCCCTGTCCGGTAGAAGATTCTCTGGTATTGCAGAGGCGGAATGATGCTGGTGTCTTAGTGCCAGGAAAACTGGAAACATCAAGAAATCTGGCAAGGTCTTGAACTGCTGGATTATTTGAAAAGCTGGCAGTAAAGGCATATCGCTGGCAATGATATAGTCATTGATTGCTTCCGATGTCCTCGAGAATTCTTCTATTGTCACCCAGACAGAAGCTGCAGGAGTGGACTGCCACGCTTGACCATGAGGAGTCTCCAGCCAGTCTTGCCCACATGGGGTCTCCAGCCAGTCTCGTCCTCCTTGTGTCTGCAGCCAGTCTTCCCCACACTGTGTCTGCAGCCAGTTTCGTCCTGTCTGTGTCTGCAGCCAGTAGTCCTGTCTTCCCTGGGTCTGCAGCCAGTCTCGTGCTCTCTGTGTCTGTAGCCATTCTCGTCCTGTCTGTGTCTGCAGCCAGTCTCGTGCTCTCTGGGTCTGCAGCCATTCTCGTCCTCCTTGGGTCTGCAGCCAGTCTCGTCCTGTCTGTGTCTGCAGCCACTCTTGTCCTCCCTGTATCTGCAGCCAGTCTCGTCCTCCCTGTGTCTGTAGCCAGTCTTCCCCGCCCTGTGTCTGCAGCCAGTCTCGTCCTGTCTGAGTCTGCAGCCACTCCCGTCCTCTCCGTGTCTGCAGCCACTCCCGTCCTCCCTGTGTCTGTAGCCACGCTGGTTCCTCGTGGGTCCACAGCCAGTCTGGTCCTCCCTGTGTTTGCAGCCACTCCCGTCCACCCTGTGTCTGCAGCCACGCTTGTCCTCCTTGGGTCCACAGCCACTCTTGCCCTCCCTGTGTCTGCAGCCACTCTCGTCCTACTTGTGTCTGTAGCCACGCTCGTCCTTCTTGGGTCCACAGCCACTCTTGTCCTCCCTGTGTTTGTAGCCATTCTTGTCCTCCCTGTGTCTGCAACCACTCCCGTCCTCCCTGTGTCTGCAGCCACTCCCGTCCTCCCTGTGTCTGCAGCCACTCCCGTCCTCCCTGTATCTGTAGCCACGCTCGTCCTCCTTGGGTCCACAGCCACTCTTGTCCTCCCTGTGTCTGCAGCCACTCTCGTCCTCCCTGTGTCTGTAGCCATTCTCGTCCCCACCGGATCTGGAGCCAGAATCGTCCTCTCTGGATCTGCAGCCACTTTCGTCCCCCCGGATCTGTAGCCAGAATTGTTCACCCTGGATCCGCAGCCAGTCTCGTCCTCTTTGAATCTGCAACCAGTCTCGTCCTTCCTGGGTATGCAGCCACTCTCGTCCTTTCTGGGTCTGCAACCAGTCTCGTCCTCCCTGGGTCTGCAGCCAGTCTTGTCCTCCCTGGATGTGCAGCCAGTCGCGGCCTTCTTGAGTCCGCAGCCAGTCTTGTCCTCCCTGTATCTGTAGCCAGTTTCGTCCACCCTCTGTCTGCAGCCATTCTCGTCCACCCTCTGTCTGCAGCCATTCTCGTCCTCCCTGCAGCCATTCTCGTCCTCCCTGTGTGTGCAGCCACTCTCGTCCCCTCGTGGTCTGCAGCCAATCTCGTCCTCCCTGTGTGTGCAGCCACACTCGTCCTTCTTGGGTCCGCAGCCACTCTTGTCCTTCCTGTGTGTGCAGCCATTCTCGTCCTCCCCGTGTGTGCAGCCATTCTCGTCCTCCCCGTGTCTGCAGCCATTCTCGTCCTTCCCATGTCTGCAGCCAGTCTCCTCCCTGTGTCTGCTGCAGCCAGTCTCGTCCTTCCCGTGTCTGCAGCCACACTGGTCCTTCTTGGGTCAGCAGCCGCTCTTGTACTCCCTGAATCTTCAACCCCTCTGCTGACCCTACCCGGATCTGTATCCATTCTCGTCCTGTCACGGTCTGTAGCCAGTCCCGTCCTTCTCGGCTCTGCAGCCAGTCCCGTCCTGCTCGAGTCCGCGCCCAGTCTTGTCCTGCCCCAGTCCGCAGCCAGTCTCCTCCTCCGGTCTGCAGCCACTCGTGTCCTCCTTGAGTTTGCAGCCACTCTCGTCCTCCACGGGTCTGCAGCCAGCCTCGTCCTCCCGGGATCCGCAGCCAGTCTTGTCCTACCTGGATCTGCAGCCAGGCACGCCCATCCACAGTCCCCAGCCAAGGGTGCATGGCTTTGCTCTGCTTCTTCAGTTCTGAGAGTGCATCCAAGAGAGCCGTACTTTTTGGTATTGTCATCATCAAACGGAGAGAGGAACGTGCGAGTAGGGAGTGGGGCGAGGCGATATCGCGTACTTGAGGGAGGCCGCAGTTTGAGGGATCGGAACCATAGTCGCGAACGGATGAGTGATGGATATTCACAGGAAAAGTACTGTCTGTAGGGATATCCATAACAGACCGTAGCTGTATCAATGTTGTCTGCACATCCCATCCCAAACCAGCACCAAGAAGTGTCGAGATTTGCGAGATAGGAAGAGGGTCTGCGAGGGCGGCGACAATGGACAAGTGCAGGTATGCCCGCCTGGGATCGGTACACGTGGAGAGGATACAGTCGTATAACCTGTACACTTCTGTTCCTGGTAGCAGCTCGCTCGTTAACTTGAGCATCAGTTGCAGCCGATCATGGGGATCACTGTCTTCATCGTCGATGATAAACTTCATCATCGTAGAGGCCACGATGAAACGTCTGCCCGCCCGGCTCGCCAGCTTCGCAAGGTCAACCTCCGATGGCTGAGGGAAATCGGGATGGTGACTTTCCAGTTCTTTGAAGGAATGCCGCAAGAAAATACGGATGTCGTTGTCGACGTCTGCGCCATCTAACGAGATGAGACCATCCTCCCCAAATTTTTCACAGGTATCTCTCGCATCAATGGGCGCACCTCGTCGTTCTGAAAGATCTTGTTGATATAGGATTCCGAGCGACTTGTAAGCAGAATGTGGGTAACAGGTATATCACGCTCACGAAGAGCCCTTGCAAGGAAAATGATGAGATCTTTAAGTTCAGGTTCCGATGTGCATTCATCAAGGGCATCAATGACAAACGACAAAGGCGGACACCCACGCAATCTGGATTGGAGTTGCCGGAGAGGTCGAAGAAAGAAAGCCTCCATCTGGTCACAGAGAGACGCATCTGGATCTAGTAGAGCGGGTTTGTCGCGGATGATTCTGCTCACATCATCCCGGATGCTTGGAAAATTGGTGGCAAGCTGATAGACAAGCGTCGCAAAGAAACATCCTGCTGTGCAACGTTTGGTGTGCTTGCGTGAGAAAAAGAATGTTCCCGCTAGCCGCTTTTCAACACTCGTGTCTTCGGTCACTTTTAGACCTCTCATCTTTTCAGCGACTGTAAACGCAACGGCAGACTTTCCAACACCAGCCGTGCCATCAGCCAAATGAGTTTATTATTCTCTGTGTCGTCCAGGAATCCGTGGATGTATTTGAGGAGATCCACCCGAGTCCCTTCCAAACATTTCGGATGGGGCTGACGCTCACGGGAGTCATATTGAGCACCCTTGACAGCGATCTCGGATAGCTTCGCCCAAATTCCCCCAAGAACTACCAAAGAGTTAAAAGAGCATGCAGAAATAAAAGATAAGGTACTAACATTGATCGTCACTCATTGACGAAGGTTGTGATATGTGAGATGCTGAAAGTACTAGCTAGGTTTGAAGACGTGGTTAGAAACAATCTGATAACTATATATGATAGAGGGACGTCGTACGGAGATTTAAACAAAGTTTGTGAGTTATAACCCGAATTGGATCACAGAACACGCAGTCGCTGTGGATGGATGTTTCAATCTATTCTGCTATGAAAAGCTAACTGGCTGTGGAACGCAGTTCAGCGAATGACAAGTGAACGCTTATAAGAGGACACGAAGCTGCTGTGCGGCCACACTGCTGTGCAGATAGACAGAATTACGTTGGTAGTGTTCAGAGGTGAACTAGAAATGGAAAGAGATATCGATATCATGTGTGATTTCCTAGGTTTCCATTAGTTCACATTGGCAGTGTGACTCCTCGACAGTTGTGACAGTGGCTCTGATTGTGGAGAGCCACTGGCAGTGAACTGAGTGAAGTCTCAGCCCCTTCTCAGGCTAACTCAGATTAGTTTGTGTAAGCTTCTCACGGAAGGGTTTTTCTGATGGGCCACACTATAGACCAGTATCGCTTCTGTCAGTCCATGGAGCGTGGTGGCCTCTTCCTGGGTAGGAGCAATGTTGGAATCGAAGGGGTTCTCGGGACTAAGTTTTCAATTTCATTTCCAGCAGAAAAGAGGTGAGTGAGCTTTGAGAATCTACCTGAAAACAAGTCGTGGCCAAACGGCGAGAAACACTGACGAGACACGAGACAAAACAGAACCACGTTCTAGATTGCTAGACGACGACGACAGCAAGGTACAAGCTAGGTGTCACTACGTAGGTGTACGTAAGCCACCAGGCTTACACTCTGTACATTCAAATTGAAATGGAAAACATACTGCATTGGGCTCGAGATGTCGATGAACAACTATGTCTGTATAATGAGCAGGACCTTGAATTTGTAACTATCTTATCTGTCTCAGATGAGCGCCATGTAATCCTACGTTCCAGACCCAGTGCCTGCCCCACACTATGGGCAATTTGAGTGGCGTAGCTAAGTTCCTGTCTCTGAAGGACGCAGCTAGTGGTCACATCGAGTTTAAGCTATGTGGGGGGCGCTTACATCTTTACCAATGGATGTCTCGATAGATCCTAATGTGGTCCTTGCGATTTCCCGAAATGACCCCTTGCCTGGGTCGTTGTCAGACTGACTGAAAAGGCCCTGCCCGTTCCAGTCGAAGAATATGATACGAGGTAGATAATTCTACAAGAAGGAGCGATATTGCAGCATCTTCTGCGAGATTCTTACCATGTTATCCTTCTCTTCCTTTATGACGTTCAAGAACAGTTTGAATCCAGTAAGACCAGCATTCCCCAGGATTAATGAGCAAACCTCCCCATATTCTAGAACAAAAAGCGCACGTTGCAATTGAAAGGCCGCACTCTCACTAGTAGTGATGTATCCACCACTCTGTCAAATCCGCGCCAGGGCAAAGGGGATCTCCTCTTTGTTAGAGCTAGAGACACCATCTGCTATTACATGGACATTATATCCTGCCTCGATCAAATCCAGAACAGATTGCAACACGCAAGCTTGTGACTGAATCGAGCGATGTTACTGATGAGCCGGTTGTTATAGGGTAAACTAACTTCGATGCCAAAAAGCACTACAGATTTTATCTGTGGGTGTTCGTGGAGTATGGCTTTCACTTCCGGCATCATCATGGAGAAGAGCCCTTTCGCAGTGGTGGCAACGAGAAGGGGCCCGAGGGAAGGTAAATCGATGTCCGGGATGGTGTTACCGAGGCCTTTGTTTTCCGGTGACTTGACTTTGAAGAGGGATAAGAATAGATTCACCTGTTCCGTGACAACCACGGGAATCTCCAACGCCTTATGTGAGTAAAGGCATGACAGAGAGTTGGTACGTATAGCCTATCATACCTTGGCTATCTTGAGCATCTTGTTGATCGTCAATATCAACTCATCGATGTCAAATATAAGATCTCCTGATTCATATCACCGAATGGCACAACGGTCGAGATCAGCAATTCGCAGTGAATTCAGAATGAAGTCAGAATGAAGCGTACTGAAACGTGTTTGCACGTCGCAAAGGAAGAATACAGTCTCTTCCGGCACAAGCTTGGAAACTGCAGGCATAGTGACACAGATTAAAATGTTTGTGGTTACCAGATGCTTATCAAGGTAGAACAAGAGTGTGCTCACAGCCGCTGTATTACGAGCCAGTGGTGGCACGAACGACTGAGTGGCCGCCGAGGTATGCTCGAGACTCGCCGAACGCCAGCTTGTACTAAACATCTCGATTGGTTGTTTGACGAGGATAAGGCTAATCTGAACTAGCCAGCACGTCCTTGAGCAGGTAATAAGTAGCTTCGCTTGCTTTTTATGTTCGTTATTCTCTCTTACTACACCGTGTCAGTACTTGTTCCTCGTCGCAACGTCAAGGTCATGGCCCCAGTTAAAGGGTATCATCATCAAAACAAGGAAACACAGAATTCACCAAATTGTCCCGTTCCTTCTGCAAGCCCAATATATCTGCCAATCAGGTCTTTGTGACAGAATGCCAGAGTTTAGGTTATGCGCTTGAACTAGAACGAACGACCGCCTTCCCTTATTTCAAGGTCCGACGAAGCCTTGATCACTTGATCATTGGCGCCGAACTCTTCTACGCAGAAAAATTAATTTCGGGAATATATCGCTAGCATATCGCTTCCCATTTTATAGCTGACCAGTTGACGAATGATAGCAAATTGGCTTACTGAACATAATTACTCCCGAGAAAGTGTCCGTGTCCGCCCCGATAATGCCATCAAAATGCTGGAGACGTTCATAGCATGCAAGCATCTGAGAACTTCCTGCTGTGAACAAAGCAATTTATCACGGAAGCAATTATGCCAGCTCTCAGGGGACTTGTGCGGTCTGCAGCGTGCAACTCTTGGAAAAATACAAAGTAGCCAGGGCCCTAAGCTGGCTACCATCTCCACTCGATCGACCCTTTGCTGCGCATCCGCACTCCTTTGTACATCTTGTACGTCTCGCTTGAGAGCCGCAGCTGATCGACCTTAAGTGAAGAGAAGCTGTAGGAGGGTATCTCGAAGCGTATTTGGAACGCGTGTGCTGGACGTGGGGCCTTGATTCTGGATAACCATAAATATCGCAGATCCGTAAAATGTTTTCACACTGCTTACTTTGACGTCCATGAACCCCGAAGAATCCAGCTCCCTGAAGACCGCATATTGAGAATCTCCCATTGGAGCGTCTAAAGGAAGTGATTTATTGGACGGCACGGACCACCGGCAAAGCGTACCTTTGTTCTGGAATTAAATGACCATGATCCATCTGCGCTTCCCACAGATCCTACGCTAGAACCTGCACTTGATAGTGTACACTGCACACTGGTCGCATCTTCCCCGAGATAGAATTTCAGCTCTAAATTCTCCATCACTTTTATCAAACGCGAGGTCAGCGTGAGTGCGAATGTTCCTGCGTGGCGTCAGTTATAACTTAAAAACATCAGTAATCAACTTTACCACCAAACTCTCCCATGTCCATATTCGCTTTGAGGGAAAGTGGTATGGGCACGTTGCTGATGAGCGCGCTTTGTGGTGGTCTATACTGATAATCTGCGAGAATGAACCGTCCCTCAGGAGGTACAAAAGATAAGGCGTTGTCGCGGGTCCATTTCTGCAACCTGGAGGTAAGTCAAGAATCACTGTTTAGAGATAATGCTGCAAAGATGGTAGATTCACAAGACCACTCACCGTACACATGGATGAAACGCGCACTCCGTCATCACATTAGGATTCGTGAATGACAATGTCAAGTCGGGTGTCCCAGAAAGTTTTGCATTGCTCTCGATTTTGCCAAAAACATTGCTCACTAACGTTGTGCCATTCCTGTATATGAACTGTTTGAATAGGAAAGACAGGCTGACATGAACTTCGAGCGTACTTGCCGACGATGCCTCGCATTTCTTCGACGACGTCAAAAAGGATCTCGTTGTGGTTATGCCGAACCCCAGCTTTACGCCATGGTATCGGCGATGCGAAAGCTCCACTGGCACTATTTGAACCGAGAGAGCCTATGTCACCGAGAGGGTGTTAATGCAGTTTTGAACAATTTCAAATCAAACAGATGACTAGCCTCCTTGTCTCGCGCCTGGAACCCCTGGAGTAGCTGGTGATACTGAGGCGAGAAGCTTCGAGATTATAGAAGGCGAGAGTACTATATCGCTCAACGCGTTCGGCGAGGTTGTCAGTGGATGACCAGACGAATCAAGCGTTTCCTCGAGAAGCTGTAAGTCCAAAGACATGTTCAATACATCAAGTAGCAAAAAGCATAAGAACACGTCCACGAACCTGGTATACGATGTCAAAGTTGTCCTTGAGAGTTGCAACGCTAACTATACCAAAGTAGTCTTGGAGTATTTCAATGAAGGCGTCAAGAAAGGCGAATGCAATGAGGGGATCCGCTGATAAAGTGTTATTAGTTGGTGCCCGAGAAAACCCAAACGTGCTGTCCAAGACCGAGCCGCTGACCCACTCACCGTCTTCACTGATAGTCGCAACGAATCTCATCCCGCCAAGCTCTACATGGCAGCACGCACTGGAACACGATAGTTCTCCGACGTATATGACTGGATCTACGCTACCCTCGCGCGGAGCCTTTGCTAGCGCGTTATTTAACGCTTCGATGTGCAGTAAGGGGTACGCAGCCGGAAAAGTGGTGTAACTGGATTGGATGATGGGACGTCTGTATGCGAAATCTTGTAAATATGGTAACCAAGAAACAAAGACGGTGGACGATACCCCGTTGGATCTAGGATTATCAGACCGTCGATAGCCATGGGCGATAATATTTATGTAAAGGATACCACCAAATGACGAACGACACGTACTAGTCAAGCGGACTCGGATCCAGAAAAGGATGCAGTTATCAATGAGACGCGAAATCGAAAATTGAATTACTGTGTTCTTACAACACTTTATAAAAACTCTGTTGTACTTTTCCTGGCAAGTAGCATATATCAAAATTGCATACCTGAAGTTTCAGAGAAAAATATACAACCATTTGTGTATGACATTTAAAATGGTGAGGAGACCTCCGTGAGACATTAGCTAATCTTTCCTTATCAAGCATTAGCAAAATTAATATTAGTTGTGAACTACGTCTCATGCTCGCCATACCATACCACAGCTTGAAGATTTGCCAATACAATTATCATATCGTCATACTGTTGGACATTGATCACAATAGAATTCAAATTTTAAAAGAGCTAAAATTACATAAAACTTTGGACAGTATATACACCCATCTTGAGAAATATTTCACAGATTAAGTTCAAGTAAAATTTTATGGAGTTATTATTATTATTAAGGCCATGTCTCGCGGACCGATTGATAGCTGTACGGTACCAATCATATTATATTCCGTCCCGACTCCCAACTGACCAGGGTGAGCAAGCTTTAGCTACATAGTATTAAGCTAATTACACGGAGATCATCTTTTCAGGCGAAAACTCCCAGAAAGCGAGGCAGATGAACTTGATACGAGCTGAAGCTCTACTCGGCGATGTGCGATTGATTAGACACGGGCCGATGATAGTCATCCCTAGTCACTCTGAAGACATCTTAGAATATGATACGATCAACGCGTCGTAGATATCTGAAAGAGAAAGAACACAACCTCGTCAACAGCACACGGTTTTCAGAACGTGGAAAGATTTCGAACTTTTGCCGTGACCTTGGTGTGTGAAGCGAAGTAATAATCCTAATTAGCCGCTAGGAGGCCGGTCTATAGTCTACGGACCGCCACCGTAACATAGGTCACCTATGTTTAACTTGAGACTTGCGAACCCTCGCACTGTGCAGAAGACTTCGGAGCAGAGGGATATGATTGAAATTTGAGCGAAGATTTAAGCCGCAAATTATTTGGTGTCCAATAGCATAGTGATCGCCTTCCTCGGAGATTTTGATTCTGGAATGACATTCTTACTAAAGTGGGTATGGCTTATCTGCACACGCTGTCTTGCGCTAACCAGTCCGTTTCTCTCCTGTCCTCAGACTGCCATGTCACACACCACTGCGTTTCATGGCAGCGCAAAGGAGGATATCCTCAAGTCTCTCTACAACCAGTTCACTATCGACGATCAGTGTCTCTTCAAGATCACTAAAACATTCCTGTCAGAAATTTCTGATGGTCTGTCCAGTTATGGTCGTCCCATGGCGATGATGTACGTTCTCCCGCTTTACGTCTTGTTCCCGATCTGATTGTCAGATAGTCCGACCTTTGTCAAAGGTGTGCCAGATGGCTCCGAAACGGGGTATGTGGATTACCCTGAATATTGCTGCATCTGACTGAGTATCCTAGAACGTTCCTTGCCCTCGATCTTGGTGGGACGAACCTGTGAGTATAAATTCTACCATTTCCTTACTTGTCTTATGGATCGTCAGTCGTGTTTGTGAGGTCACTCTACTCGGAGACAAGACCTTCTCCCTCCGGCAGCAAAAGTACAAAGTTTCTGAGGCCCTCAAGACTGGTGAGGTGACCACTCTTTTCGGTGCGGCATTTGTGCTTTCCTTCCCCACTGCTTTATAATATTTTCTCAGACTATCTTGCCGACTCCGTGGATGCTTTCCTCACGGATTCCCCCTCCCAAGGTCATGACTCTCACATATCTCGCGCCGACCAGGACAGTTCATGTGTTCCCCTGGCCCTCACCTTTTCCTTCCCTGTGGAACAATCTGCCCTCGATTCAGGCGTTCTCCTCACCTGGACCAAAGGTTTCTCTGCAAAGAACGCTGTTGGAAAGGACATCGTAAAGCTTCTTCAAGACGCGTTTGACCGGAAACATATTCACGTCAAGTGTGTAGCTCTCGTCAACGACGTCAGTCAACATTATTTCATCTACGATCCTTCATCAAATCTACATTTTGCATATCGCCGTATGTACTGACAAGAAAATCATGACAGACCGTCGGAGCTCTTCTTTCGCGAGCATATACGTCTGGCGGATGCATCCTCGGTGCTATTTTTGGAACAGGAACTAATGGGGCTTATGTCGAGGAAGTCTCCAAGATCACTAAGTTAGGACAGAACCCTACAGTCGCTGCAGGTGGTGAAATGATTGTGAACACCGAGTGGGGCGCTTTCAACAACTCTGTGAATTAACTTCTCCTATCTCACCACTTTGATTACTCATGGCGAATCACAGCGATCTGCCTTGCCAACGACTCCATATGACAACAAGCTGGACCGCGAATCTATTAACCCACGTTTCCAGGCTTTCGAAAAATTCATTTCGGGAATGTATCTGGGGGAAATCGCCCGAAATGTGATTCTTAGTTTGATTGATGCCGCTCCGAAACCGCTCCTCTTCGGAGGTCGGTCCTCAGCTTTACTGAATAAGCAATGGGACTGGACACTGCAGTTCTCAGCGAGGTGGAAGATGCATGGGAAGGTCTTGGGCGATTCTCTTCGCCAGAACAAGGTTCACCAGAAGCTCAAAAGGAGGAGAGGTTGCGGCGGATACAAGGGGTACTGGTACACCGGCTGGAGCTTTCCCCGCCCGATATTACCCTCGTGGATGCGGACATTGTCAGGCAAGTGTGCAATCTAATAGCATCAAGGGCTGCACGCATGAGTGGAACGGCTGTAGCAGCTATACTAGTCCATACTGGGCGAGCACGACTGTGGGACCACGGGGAGCAAAGTTCTGCCGGGCTGAAGGACGAAGGCAAAAGAATTGGTGTTGGGTAGATGGAAGGTAGGAGTAGTGCCTTTTCTATTCGATTCTTACTAACCAGGATGTGATAAGCCTGGTCGAATTCTATCCTCACTTCCAAACCAAGCTACGAGCATCGTTACGGGCGCTCGTTGGTCCCGAGGTGGAGAGCCGTGTCGACCTTGGTATGGCCAAGGATGGGAGCGGTGTGGTGGTGAGTCTAACCAAATCAGCTCTTTGGTCTCCGTTCTAAATGTGTCCCAGCCGCCCTATGTGCGCTCATTGCGCACAAACAGATTCAGGCCAACCACACGAATGGTACATATACGTATGACTCCAAAGATATTAAGATTACGCCGCCCACGGAAACTGACTACACTTCCTCTTTGTCGTGGTGAGCAGCATGGCTATGCAATTAGAAGACAGACGATAGGATGTATAATGCTGGGCAATATTCATTGTATGTATCGAATTGATTAGACTGTTGTTTTGTTAGACATTTCTATGTTTTGAATCTGTAACACATACGTTCAAGTTATCAAATAAATTCTTGATTTTAGTTCACTTATTTCTAGGCGGACCACTCTAAGGAATTCGGATTCATGTTCCATATGGCATTCATGAGACGGGAATATCTTGAACAGGTATGCATACGATATATATATAATCCTCATATCAGAATTGGAAAATAAAGTACTTGGAAGAGGACAATCGGTCGTCGAGACCTAAAAAGCTAATAAAAATGTATCGCTCATCGTCGAATGCGCCGTATGTCTCGCCGTCCTTCAACGCAGGCTTCATCATGGTGCCACACCCCAGTTCATATAAGCTGCCAA
Organism: Suillus spraguei; assembly: GCA_016800925.1. NCBI lineage: Eukaryota > Fungi > Basidiomycota > Agaricomycetes > Boletales > Suillaceae > Suillus > Suillus spraguei. The sequence continues at coordinate 1,815 of JABCPU010000616.1, read as the reverse complement.
TATTTAACAAACCCCTATGTTCCTGTTCCAGTGCCCTTCCTTACGATCTTTCCATCTCAGTATGTCAAGGTCAGAGTTGCTCTTCGAGTCAGGAATTTACTTCAAGTTCGCAACATGATAGACGAGGTCGTCAACATTCTCACCATAATATTAATATCCTATATCGCAGTGTTCTGCAACTGGGAATGTATGGTCGCTAAAGCAGTCGTGATCAATTCGGCGGCCCTGCTCTTTGGGCATGTGAATGAGGAAACGCATTTAAGTAGATTTTGGCCTGTTGCATCCAGATGTATCGGTGACAGAATGTATTACACATCCTATTGAGAAAGGCATCCAGTTGTGCGTGTCCCAAGCGATAGAGTTCATCAGTATAATAACAGTTCAATGTTCAATGGTCAACATTGAAGCCAAGCTTCATATCGACAACCGAGTTTCTCGTGAGAATGTTGGGCGAACGATACCTGCTCCTCGATCACGGCTGACGTAAACCATGGCTATATGCCCGGAAATACCTCACGAAGATTGGGAGTCTTCAGAAATATTGGTGATATGGAGTTGAGGATGCTTTCGATAAGTGGTATTTCAACGAGAGCGAGTATGACAATACGAACCAGCAATTTCGAGACCGGCAAGAGTTCGCATATTAGCACTTGCCAAACATGCTAAATGCCATGTCTCGTGTAACATGTTATTTCTCGTCACAAAAGCCAACATGTGCTATCAGTACCATTATGAAAAGCAAGAACTGTACGGCAAAAACCGGGCCCCCTTGATGTTGTGACATTAATCCAATCGGCGCTACTACGCTCGGTTTCACTTCCTTCACGACGGATTATAAGAAACGATTATCTTCCGTCGTCTATAAGGAGCTGTCTTGGCCAGTTCCATGTGCTCCTTGTAATCGTTCAGTCGAAAAGTAGCATGAAAATGAGATATCCTTACATAAATCCCTTATCCGCCTTATCTGTAGAATCCAATACCCGACCGCATATCCGAAACCGCCCTTGAGACTTTCACGCAGAGTTGTGGAGGCAGGAAGTGCGGTGAAACGTAGACGCGCGTTCAGCGGAGAATGTACGTACGCCGTCCGTGCCGAGTACGTCCACCGGAAAGCTTGATGACACGACCCGCAGATATAGTAGGGTACCTTGTGTCAACTTTCCGTCACATTTTATTCGTATAAAGCTATCGCGTCCTCAGGCTCGAGGCCTCAGGGTACATGGTCTGTTACATGCAATCAGACCACAGCGAATTATCGGCGAATGGGCGTCATGAGCCCCGCAAGGTTGCGAGTGACCGACTCACCGGTATTCATTTTAAAATCTTGATGATCGAGCTGCCGCTAAATGGACGCGGTATCATGTGATAACCATCGGAAGTTCGCGGACAGCGGTACATGCTGGCACACGATGCTTATCGATGTCCGATGCGTGGACTTAAGCGGCGCAGGAATATTGCATTGTGTACAGTGTACCTTGACGATCTAGCCACGCAAGTGATAACGCAGAACGACGGGAGTTGGTGTGTCTGGAACAAGAAAAATACATGTAAACTTCATCCCTCGATATTTTCCTGCCTTGTTATACAACCGAGGACAGCGCATTTCGTGTGCGCGCGCCGATGCCTCTGTATGCATTCAGGTCAGGATGTACAAATGTATGATGTATGTATGATATATCGCCTACTTCACAACGTACAAGCGACGGTACAATTTGTATTTTCTTTTGCGGAGTGTGTGTAGGTTTGAGAGGTCGAGATAAATGGTATGGCAATGTGCTAAGCTGTGCCCAGGACGACGTCGAAGTGGTGCGAATG